>JAANSN010001236.1:0-36598 GCA_036850665.1 Dicranocentrus wangi | reverse complement strand
TGCCACCGGGAGAGTATGCGAGAAATTACTATGTATAGGGATATCGCGTACACTTGTGCTAACATAATTCCGTATTTCACACTATAAACTGAACAGGAAGAGAAAACTCCAATTTTATATCCTTCATGTGACAACTTGACAATGCGTTCACTTTTCCTCCAAGTGTTCCACCACCTGTTGGCCCAAGAAAGTCTTTTCCACATTACAGTGGATAGGGTGGAGTAGGTGACGTGTTACGATGAGTCTTTGTTCGGTTCTTGGCTTGTTTTTTACGAATTGCATGCATGCAAGCTACACTTTTCGTCCATCAATAACATTTTTCGCCGTTTCATGAAATATCCGAAGAAATCTAGTCGTACGTGTAAGTATTTGTTCCTGTAATGACGCAAATTATGCAATGTTATAACTTATAAGAAATTAGTGATATCCAGCTACCAGCTTTAAACAATAGTTTGATGCTGTGCCATGTATGCGGGGGTTAAAACATTTCAAGGTGGCCTCTGGGTGCTTCATGAAGTTAAATTTACTACAAACCATGCATCATATCATGTTTTCCATTGACTATAAAGCATTGTTATGGAACCTATACTTACATGTAAACAGTAACTGTAGCCGTGCCGTGCCACGTTACGCCAAGAAAAAAATAACGAGAAGACTGTAAAAGTCAGATAAATAACTTTCGATAGGGGGCGCAATAAGATGAGGGCAAATAACAAGAGACGAGACGAAATTACATAATTATATGACTCACTGGTTGATGTTGCGTACTCTATTTACAAGATAATCATGTATTTTTAAGTTTGAAATCGTCATACTGTTAAAACAGTTACGTAGTATTTCGAAATGTTGTCATCATGTTGGTCAGTGTTGAAATACCTGTCGATTGATACCCCACTTGACCTATATCAAAGATTTGAAAATTTGAAATCGTCATACCGTTGAAACGGTTACGTAGTATTTCAAAATATTGTCACCATGTTGATCAGTGTTCACATAGCTGTCGAATGATATATCACATGATATATGTTGCTATAAGAAAAAAATTAAGTAGTAACGGTTTTTAACGGTTGCCGTTGATGAAAATGGCTGAATAACAAACTCGTACTAGATAAAGTACTAATGATGCCAGTGGTGAAAGAATTTTTTAAAAATCTTGAATACTGTGGATGCTAGAGGCGTTACAGACAGACTATCAGACAGACTATCAGACAGATGGGAAAGCAATCGCATAAACTTTCTATCGAAAGTTAATAAGTATGTACCTACCTAGTTTCTCCTCTGCTTTCAACCTGAAATCATCATCCAGAGCCTCGTGGAGTGGAGCACCCATGTGCCATTCATTTATGGACGTATTTATATGACGTGTTTCACTTGGCCTAAAACTTGGTTGATTTGTTTTGATGCATCATCATGCATGCAATGCAATGCAAATAATAATATCCCAATCTACCGGCTATTAATACCTATGCAAAAAATGGCAAAATGAAGAAACACGCACGGGAAAACTCCATGAACTTATGATTTTTTTTGTCATACATGTGTGAACTCACTTTATTGTTTTTTGTTGTTGTTGTTGTTGTTATTATTATTCTTTTGCATCAGTTTTGATTATATTATTATATATTTAATAGTGTCTCAAGGACGCTATATACTAGAACGCGAATATAATGTATATATAATATGATGATCACAAAGAGTGTATACACAACCAACCAGAGCGTCTGATGAACCCGAACGCGATAAAACGTAACACAGAAAGGTAGTAAATATATAGTTATATATGGAAAGGTACACACGCAGTCAATCAATCAATCATCAATCAACATCAACCGAGTCATACTAACTAACTAACTAACAGTTTAATTTGATTAACGTCTACTCCTCCTCCCTCCTCTTCACTATCATCATTTAAATCAGTAATAATAATAATAATAATTTAATAATAAATACGGCTACGTCTATATAGTTCTACGGCTACAACAACTAGTCTCGCTCTCACTTGTCACATTTGTATCTCTCTTCTCTTCTGTTCGTCGACAGCTAACAAGAATAATATTATTATTATTATATATTTAATTTGTATATCTGGCAAATAGTATATTTTTTTTAGAAAAGAGCACACAATTGAAATGAGTCGTTTTACAAAAAGGCATTTTCTCAGTTACGGAATGCAAAGCGGAAGTTTTTTAATGAACAATGTGTGGAGGAGGTCAGGAACAACGAGGGGTGGTGGGCCCCGCCTAGTGGGGCTGAGGTGGGTGGTGGTGATGGTGATGATGATGATGGGAGGATGAGGTGGTGGTGCCTTCTCGTCGTGCCAAGTCAATCATTCGAAAGATGAGCACGGAAAGTACTTTGTCAAGAGGGTCGCAGAAGCCGCGCTGCATCCACTTGGGGATGGTGATTCGTGCGTGGGAGAAGCCGAGCTTTTGCAAAATGTAGTCGACGCCGTACGGCTCAATGCTCTTCCCTGCCCAGGACAGAAGACGGACTGTTGGCTCCAGCTGCCACGTCTTGCAATGGTAGTCTCTCCAGTCCCTCTGGAACCGCATTTCATGCTCCAGTCCCAACGAGGAGCCTGCTGCACTGGATGATGTGCTTGAAGCTGGGCTCCCTCCAAGGCCGGACAACCCACGACTACTTCCACCACCGGCTTTGACTGCGGAGAGGTTCCCTTGAGATAATGTACCCTCGGTTCTTGATCCCATGGATCTCGTGTTTAAATCACCTCCTGAACTACTACTGGTTTTCCCTTTGTCGGACATTCCCACGGAGAGGCCAGCAGAGCTGGAAGCAAACTGTGAGTCCGAGTCGTCCAAGCGAACGGATGGACTTTGACTTCGTCCTGCCGCCAATTGTGCTGACACGAGCTTCTCCTTTTCTTTGATGTAGGATGTGATGAGGTCGTGGAGAAAGAAGAAAGCTTCTGCGTCCACCGTTACAAATATGTGGTCACCGAATTCCGTTATAAAGCTGCATTCCACTACTGGCTTTCCTAGCCCTGTAAAAGTAGTCGAAAAAGTTGCATTCGAATAGAAAATCAAATCATTCCGTTTCATCATTTTGCTCTGATGAGAGAGGTGAGAAATATTAGTTTGTCTGCAAAGTTCAGTTACCAGAGCTGTTGACATCAGGCGTGGAAGACGCTTGGAGGTGTTCCGTTTTGAAAAACAACTCCAGACTTGGGAGTGCAAAGATGACTTCTCGATTATGATTGGGGTCATGGAGTCTGGCAGGGGTTCTTCGTTCTGATCCGCCAGAGTCTGCTCGTTCTCGTTCCACCCGCTCCCGTTCCCTCTCCAGACTTGGAAATCTTGCAACTGCAAAGCGACACACACACACACAGAATGAATATCTCTACAAACGTGATCGAATAATGTTTTAAGGTTTACAGTAGTAGTAGTGCTCTCAATACACTGTCATATGTACTTGCTTACCGTCATCAATCTCGGAAGGAGCGAATGCGTAGTGGAACCACTCGTGGAGGGTTCGAAACTGAGGTGGAAACATGACATTCCTAGTTATTCGACACACCATCGCCATGCTCTCATGCTGCACACTATTGATACTCATGGCATGAGTGTTTTGTTGACCCAGGGAAAAGTTGAGGTTTTGCACGACATGGACACAGGAGCACGGGGTCGCATTTTGCATTTCCGGTTGTCGCGTTTCCTGAGCTTCCGTGGAGAAGGAGATGAAGGGCTCCTTCAAACTGAACAGTGCCCACGACTTTGCTTTAAAGTTGACCCCATGGAAGCAGGCAAGGGAGATGTTGTTCCCGTGGAGATCCATGGTGCCACCGAGCACCGTTCCCATCTCGGGCAGAGGCAACATCATCGAGCTGATGGACATGAGGCTCACCTTTTCCAGCACTTGCTGCCAGTGTCGGTGATGCTGGTGTTGTAACAGGGGATATGTTTTGTTTGCCTCCTCGGCGTGTCGATTCCGCCGGCCCATGCTCGGGGTCAGTGTTCCCTGGCCTGACTGGGCCGCACTGCTAGTTGAGCCCGTGGTGTCATGGTGCATGCTCGAGAGAACCCACTTGCTACTCTTGAACTGTTGACTGAAAAACTCTTCCAGTTTGCAGTGCATCTTGAGCAAGTCGACCGTGGTTGACTTTGAAATCATGAGCTGGAGCTGGTCCCATCCCATGTCGCCGTGGATGAAAATCATGGCAGGCCTGTACGTGGCGAGCACGTCGTCCGAGTAGTCATGCTGTTGTCGACCCCGCTGCACTTGCCACTCGTCCTTCAACTTTACCTCGAGCCCACTAACGCGACCCATCAGCACACTCGTCCCCATGAAATCCAGTCGGAGCTCAAGGCCGTACATTTTGAGACCCACTGTGTGTTGTGGCTCCACCCCAGGATCCTCCTGAGCTCGTACGTACGTGTTTAGCTGGGTGAGCTCAAAGGTGCCTGCCACTATCCCTCCCTTTGCTTCAATGT
The DNA here is from genome assembly GCA_036850665.1 of Dicranocentrus wangi. Taxonomy (NCBI): domain Eukaryota; kingdom Metazoa; phylum Arthropoda; class Collembola; order Entomobryomorpha; family Entomobryidae; genus Dicranocentrus; species Dicranocentrus wangi. The sequence goes on along the minus strand of JAANSN010001236.1, from coordinate 32,150 downwards.
AGGAGGAGTTGAGACCAACCCCGATGTACAAGTTCTTGTGTCCTGTGCTCCCAATTGAGAGTCGTCCTTCGGATTTTGCATCTCTGATCAGCCAACTGTGTAAAATAATAATACAAAAGGAAATGGTGCTCATCAAAAATATTCAGGAAACGACAAAAATGACATCAGCCTAACTTAACTAGATACCTAAGTAGCAGGTACGTACCTAACATTGCCCATCACATTTCCCATGTTCATTTGCACATTGAGTTTGGTAAAGTTGACTGTGAAGAGGACCAGTGTTTCCCAAGAGGGAACGGAAGTTCCTGATGAAGATGAGGATGAGATAACATGTCCTGCCTCTCCATGGCCTATAATGCCTCGGGAACTTGTTCCAGATGCGGACATCACGTCCACCCTCCTCTTCCCCCCTTTCTCTCGCTGTCCGCCACCACCCATTCCCAGTGACAAGGAATTTCTCCTGGAAGCGGAACTGCTCTTGAAAAGGAGGGACGGACTGTTGGATGCAGACTCTTTGGAATCGTCGCCAAGAATGGAGGCGGTGGACATGTCGCCCAGGAAAACGCGACGAACCAGGGAGCGGCGATACCAGGCCTTTGGAAATGCTAGAATCTCAGTCAGCCTCCTCATGTCGTACTTGAAGGATGCAGAGCCAATGTCAACAATAGCTGTGCATACCAAACAAAATATATTTTTTTAAATTTCATGGACCAAAAACTTTCAGTAAAATAATAGGGCCGCCGGGAGGGGTTTTGAGCCCTTACTTGAAAATCGAATGGCAGCTTGATGAGACGAGGGTGGTGCAGCAGTTGTATTGGGGGCTGCGTTGCTAGTCGACGACGTGTTTGGGTAACTGGGAGTATGGTCCACAACCACAAAGGAATTACTTCCGGAAGACGACGTCAAGTTTACCTTTCGACTGCGCGACAGGTGGAATTTGACAAATTCGACGTTCATGCTGACGCTGTCCTTCCTTTCGTTGTCACTAAGTGGACTCCACTGATCTGGAATTGACATGGAGTAGTAACAACAATTAGCGTCATCATTATTACAATCTCTTAACCTGCTTGTAATAAATAACTATGCTACCAGTCTTCTTGGCTGCCCCATACGGATGAAAAATGTAGAGGGAAAAGTCTGACAAGCATCCAGTCACTGAAAGTCCCCCAATTATAGACGAACTCGGGAGGGACGACGGACCCAGAGTGGCAGAAGAAGTGGAAGACGTCCCTTTCTCCGCCTGTCGCTCATCCGGACCCGATCTCAACTTGTTTCGGAACGAGGCGGACGAGGAGGAGGAGGATGAGAAGGAGGCATGATGATAGTGGTGGTGGTGATGGTGCACGTGATGATGCTTCAACTTTGTTGACGCTGGCGTCACCTCGCCGGTATACTCGTACTCCTCCTCTGCCCGCTTCGAGGAGAACACAATGTCGAGGGCGGGGAGGCGGAGCATGCACTCCACGCGAGACACTGGTTGGCACGAGAAACGGAATGTGGACGGTTGCATGTGAAAGTAAACTATGACGTCGACCGGGAATGAGGCATAGTATGTGCTGGTTACTGCGTCATCGTCGTCAGCCCTTGCGTCTGCGCTACCCTCCACCGCCGTCTTGGCTGCATCAGCCCCGCCTCGACTTGCCTGCAACACAGGGATCGGAATGGGCTCCAGCGTTTGTTCCAAAAAGTCCAGTATGTGGGGACTGATGATGGTCTCTTCAGGCACGGAATGAAGCGTGATCCATGCAAACATGCTGGCCCGCTTTGTTCCCGACCGTCTGCTACTGGAGAATATGAGTCCTCCTCCGGGCCCCCCTGTGGTGCTGCCACCAGTGGAACTCCCAGAGTCGGAACGCTCATGCGTATAAGGTTTCGGGGTTGAGGTGACCGTCGACGGAGGCGGCACAATGGTGGCCCCAGCGCTAGTGTTGTTGGCACACCATTCTGGGCGGCTGTCTCCTCTCTCCTCGTACAGCGTGTGCGAGTCATAATGGATTTTGACGTCAAGGCCCGGGATGTGGAAAGTAGTGACATCGGTAACACCGCCGGGAGCCCCAAATGGAGACTTGATTCGAGTGGAGGACAAGTTGTGCCTTGCTTTACGGGATGTCAGTGGACTCCCAATGTGGAGAAGGGAGTCGTACCCAGAGCCGCTTCGCTCGCTCCTCTTCCGTCGCTGATTCAGGTCGTCGTCCTCTTTCGGCTTTGTGTGCAAAACACACTTGCCGCTGTTGATAAACACTTTCACATCCAGCTCGAGATCAACGTTTGGCTCTTGGGCTTTCGTGTGAGAGACTGAGCTACCAGGCGTCATGTGACCACCAGCGTGCCCTTGTCCGCCTCCACCTACGCTTCCTTTGCCACCTGCACCAGGCTCCTGATCACTGTAAAACCAGCCAAAAAATAACGTAGACAATAAAAGTGTATTAGCAGAGCTGGGAAGGATAATAATGCAAAGAAAAACTCTTCTTCACTTTGAGAATAAAAAACTGATTTCTAAATAGATGGAAAAGAATAATAATTTAAAGAGATGAGAAAGCGAATCATATATGATCTTGACAAGTAGTAGTAGTAGTAGTAGTAGTAGTAAAGGTCAAAGGTGGAAGAGAACAAACATACTGGTCTTCAGGATGATAGTCCATCATTATGTTGTCATGACTCTCGTTGTCCAACCAAACGCCCACAAACTCATCCTCATCATCTGGCGTCGTTGCACTCCCGCTGTCCACCGAATATTGCCTGTTTGAGGGGGGAACGAACGATGACGTGAGGGTCAAACAAACAGAAAAAAACAAAAAAGAGAAAAAAAAACACATAGCATCAAATATTTCTTTTATTTATAGAAGAAGAGAGAGAAAAAAAACGAGTTTTCACTCCATATTATTATTATTATCTTGACTGTCCCAATTTCAAACAGTTATGAGCAAAAAAAATAAAATAAAAATAATAATAATTAAAAAAAATACATAGCAAAAAATAATTTGATCATCTCTTAAAAACTTTGGTCTTTAGTTCATGCAAGAAACAACAATAAGGTGGCAGAAAAAACGCATGCATGCAATGCAGAAAACCCCTTTCGTGATTCATGCTTTTTCATCACGCTGCTTAAAAAACACATCAAGAACAAGTGAGTAGAGAGAGAAAGAGAGAGAGAGAGAGAGATAGACGGAGGTGGTTCAGGTGGTGGAAGGTTGACACGGAGGAGGTGGTGTTGGAACCCCAGTAGCAAGCAGACTTTTAATAATTTAATTACATTACGAACAATAGTTTTGAACAGAGGAGGAAACAAAGCGAGACATAGCGATGCATATGGGCGAAACAAGGAGGACGGACGTGACGTGACATACGACGACGACAAAGAAACGGATGATCATCTAATAGGATCATCAAATCTAAATTCTAAATCTACGTGTCTAACAATCTATATAATTCAGGTGTGGCAAAAACGACTATTAAAAAAGCCTTTTCCTTGTCTAATGTTCCAAAACAAGCGGAATGAAATAAGAAGCCTTTATTTTTTATATATTTTTTTTTGAGAGCGTGCTTGCGGAATTTAAAGGACTGGAGGAGAGATAGCAATTAGTACCGCCAAGTGTCGCCAAACGTGACCCTCTGCTTGCTTCGATAGTTTTGGTGGTGGAGGAGAAGGGAGGAGCGGGACGACGAGGGCGGTGAGGCACTGAACGAGTGCGAAGGCGTCGAGCTGCTAGCCGCCAACTCCACCGGGCTAAGAGAGAGGTATATCACAACAAGACACTCGTACAGAACACCAACAACAACAACAACAGTTAACCAACTTGCAACAGAAACAATGATGCTCCTCTCTTGTTGTCGTGTGTGCGTAGTAACAGTTCGTGTGTGGGTGGGTGTGGGTGGAAGTGTGGAACAACATTCCAAGTGGAAGTACACACATATTTCCATGGGGAGCGAGCGACATTGAGCGACTACTTGATTAACATCGTATACCTATATTATTGAGTCTATAAAAACTCCTACAATTTGCCCAGCGCCGCCAGCAGCACTACTGCCAGCATCAGTTATATAATAGTCACCCACTCTCATTTGATTCTGACTGAATTGGGATGACGACATTGGTAAAAACGAAGACTTCTTTACAAGCATTATTTTATCCTCATATTCATTTCAGTTGGGATGCCGGGATGCTGTATGTAATACATTTTAATTAATCGAATTAGAGATCGCCGAGTTAAAAGAGTATATGATATGCTGCAGATGCAGACAAATAATAAAGATAAAATAAAATAAAATAAAATAAATTACAAGGAGAGACACGAAAATTGTTGTTAACGGTGATGCACTAACATTAACAATAAACAATAATAATAATAATACAATAATAACAGAACATTAATTAGAACGGAAACCGGTTCACCCTTAGAATATATAGAAAAAAAATAGGTGGCAAGAAGGGAATTATTATATAGAAAGAAAATGAAGAGGAGCAGGAGGTGGAGGTGGAGAAACAATTATGGCCGAACGAAAGTAAAGACAAGGTCAATTAACGTCGATCCACTAAAAAAATTGTGATGGCAAGAAGTGTAGTAACCCTTCATCCGGATAATAATAATATTATTATTATTATCATGTGAAAAATGTAATTCTGGGACAATGGATTTGGCGAATATTATTGACCAGACCATGCCACTAATGTAAAATCATCATCATAAATTATCATTCTTACCCATAGCCTGGTACATGGCCCGCTATTATTATTACAAAAGTGCTCGTGGATAAGGTTTATCGGCTTGATTTTCAGTGCACAATGTAACATTATTAAGAGGTGGTGATGGTTGGTGGATAAGGTGGAGTAAATATAGCATAGCACATACCTCCACTCCGGCTGTTTCTCCGAGTCGGGAGTAGAGACAGCGAGAGACTTGGACCGATTTCCGAGCGTCTTTGAGGACTGGCTGCTCCAGCTAAACTTGTCCCGGATGGAGGACGCCTTGGTGCTCTGCCTCCGCAGCTTCTTGATCCAGTCTCGACGGAAGTCGCGGAAAGCCACATTTTCCAGCTCTTGGAGCTTCCTCCTCTCCTCCTCGATCACCGCCTGCGGGGAGCCTGCCTTGTTAAGCTCGTCAATCAGGCTGATCCTCTCCTGCATCTCCTTCTCAAACAAGCTCCGCTTTTGTCGTGGCCCAACACTGGGATCCGTGAGGAAGCTGGGCAGGCTGTTCTCTGCATTTGTCGACTTTTGCCGACGAAGGATCACTGACTCCTGGGAAATGGACCGGGCTGCTCGACCCGGTCTCTTTAGTCCAATACTACTACTTCCGCCCTCTTCATTGCCGCCGCCGCCCCCCGAATCAGGCATGTCTTCCGCATTGGCAAAGTCATCTCTGCCCTCGTACTCCTCCTCGTCGTCACGCTCATCCACATCCCCGTCCTCGTTCACCTCTTCATCCTCGTCGTCGTCCTCCTCAAAGGCGGCCAGAGTGGTTAGCGTGTGGCCCAGAGCGGAGAGTTGCTTTCCAATGTTGACGTCCACGTGCATGTCCACCCCCTCCATTTGCCATTGCACGTTTAGGAACCACTTGGCATTGTGACCGGGCTCCTTCTCCTCCGCCGTCATGATTGAGCTCTTTCTCGACGTGGTTCGTGAGCACACCTCGTACGTGCCCTCGGACACAATGCAGAAATTCATGACGGTTGGGTCCAGTAAATTGGGTTTCCAGTCGTCCATGGACACCATGTCGTCGGTGAAGCGGAAGCAGAGTCCAGTGAACCTCCCTTTGCTCACCAAAGAGCCGGAGCTGCAGGCTGAAATACTGGTACTCTCAAGAGTGACCACGACCGCTCCTCGACTCTCCGAATCCGCTCGAAGGCCATGTGGTGATGGATTTAGAGGAATGGAAATCCCCATGTCGTCCACGGTCAACTGGAGGAATAGCGTGCTTGACTGAAGCACAGATGCATTTTGAGTCTGTTGCTGCTGCTGACTAGGTTGAGGCTGCTGGGGTTGGGGCTGAAGACGATGTTGAACCTCTGGAAGCGTGCTGTAGGTGTGATGGTGGTGGTGGTGCTGCTGAGTGTAATATGGAGGCTGTTCCAAGGTGGTCGTTGTACAATGCATCACTTCCGTGTTTAGCGAGCTCCTCTGCTCGTTCCAGTACTCGTAAGCACTCTTGTAGTTAAGCCACACGAGGATTGCCTTGTCAACAGCGATCGGTTGGACATAAATGAGGGGTCGGGTGAGGGTGATCAGCACGACTTCCTTGTCTTGCCCCTCCGTCGTCGTCGTGGTTGTCATGTCGGCCACGTTGCGCAGTCCTATTCTAGTCTTGAAGAAGGCGTACTGCTGATACTCCGAGTCGGCCTCCTCGAACACCATGTTCCGAATGAGCTGACCCAGACTCAGGTTAACGTCCACCTGAGCCTTAATGAACACCTTGTCTCCGGCACCTCCCAGGTGGGATTGATTCTGATGCTGGTGGTGGTGATGTGCCGCTGTTCCGGCTGGGAATGGGTTGTGAGCATTTCGATGGTGATGGTGGTGATGGTGATGATGCCCCTTTTTCCGTTCCCGGGATGATGACTGCTGCGGCTGCTGGGATTGTGAAGTGGTCGAAGATTGTTGCTGCTGCTGTTGCTGTTGTTGTTGGCCACCAGCACCTTGTTGCGTACTGTCACAAAAGTCGGGCTCCTCCTCCTCGTCTGTTTTGATACGGTTGGACATTTGAAACTCGAGCAGGCCCGTCTCCAGTCGAACTGCCGTGTTGGTCGGCGTTGTTGCCGTGATTTGGATGCTATGCAGGCGAACAATGAGGGTGAAGAGGAGACTCCGCATCGTGTTTCTCGAGCTCCCATCTGCATCCTCCCAGAGGGGAACGGGCTTGTCCCCGCCAGACATTTTGAGAACGACCTCGTTCACCTCCTTCATGAACACCTTTTGGACGAACACAAGATGATTGAGCAGATCCGTGGTAAGGCAGTGCTCGAATGCTCCAATGTCAGCAAAGGCACTCAGGTAGCTGCCAGTTCGGAGGACGACACCTTCATCAGTGTTGGGATTCGCTGTTGCGGCTGCAGGTCCTGCTCCAGGTCCTGTTGGACCCGTCCCACCACCACCTCCACCACCACCACCTGAGCCATCTTCCTTGGTGATTTTGCTCGCCGCCGTGTGCTCGTCCTGGACATACTCGGCCGACACGTCTACTTGAGGTAATGAAATGCACGCTGCGGATGGCAGGTTTGCCTCACTTGTCTGCAACGGAAAAATACATAATATCACATGGGAATTTTATCGATAGTAATTTGAACTAAAATCAACACTTTAGTCGAAATACGAAAATAATAACCAATATTTGATTTGTAACGAACCATGGTAAGCTTTGTGGTGAAGCTGAGCGTGTGCGTTGGAAGTCGAACCTGGAACTTGGCTTTGCTCCCAGTTATCCCACAACTCTTAACCTCCTCCATCTTGTACTGGGCTTGGAGTGATGGGAGGAGGGCTGCCGTGATGCTCAAACTTTGTAGCACAATTGTAAACTGCATTTGGAGGGGTTGGAAGAATGTGGAGTCTGATGCTTTCCGCTTTGTGTCCGCCGCAGGCTGGTGGGGATGTTGGTGGATGGCATGGCTGCCGCCCGGGTCCACCTGGTGAGAAAGATGTGCGGCAAAATCCACCTCGTCAAAAGTGGTTCCTCGGGAAATCCGACTAGCCGTCCGATTCACGCGGAACTCCTGCAGCGTGTTGGACAACTGCTTCGTACTTCGTGTCATCATCCCGTGGAGAACCACTGGGTGCTGGGGAATGTCAATGACAACGGGGCCGACGGTGAGGAGGGCCGAGTTGCGATCCTTCATTCGCCTCGTGACGCTGGAGTAGAGAGCAGCCGACTTGGACACGGACACACGAACAACTGTTTGCTGGTTGGGGGCCACTCCCTCCAACAACACAATCATGGACTGGCCAACATGACCTGTCAGCGAAAACTCGACTGCTGCCGGTCTCAGCTTCTTTTTGTACGAGGTGGAGGCTTGCAGATTCATGATTTCCGCTTCCAGCTTGAGACCACTCAGTGTCGCCAACAGTCTTGTCCTCTGGATCCTTGCAATTCCAAAAATTGAGACGCGAGGGGACTCGAAAGCATGCTCCCTCTGCTTCTCCAGCGAGCTTGTTGCGTACGTCGGTTGAACCATCATTTGCTCTTGGCTCGTCGTCGTCTGCCCCTTTTCCACTTCGTCGAGCACATCCTTTCCGCTCTGTCCCTTGAAGCCAGTGGTGGTTCCCCCTCCAATCGTGCTCAGGGTTGGCGGCGGCTTGTTGTTGATCACAGTCTTGGTCTCTGGGCGTGTGGCGTACAAATCTAGCAAATAATATATCGTTCTCCAACAGTTGGGGGCGGGTGGGGTGGCTACTGTCGTCGCTGCGGCCGCCGCTGTGGTTGCAGTAGTGTTTGGGGTTGTGGTCGTCGCACCTCCTCCACCACCAATAATGTCTGCAGGTGCTCGAAGAGAAGTTGGGGTTTGGGAGGCACTCGAGTTTCGTATCGTCCCGTCAAAGTTGAGCTTGTGGTGGAGGACAGAGGAGCCCTTTTTGAATCTCTGAGCAAAACTCTGTGTTCGGGTTGCCAGTGCAGAGGAGAGGGTGCCCGACATTGTGTTTGTCGCCGAGGATGGAGCATGGAGATGTGACGACGACGGCTGGTATGAGCCGGACCGTTTTGAATCCGTTCGTCGGATAAGACTCGCACCAAGCGTGGTTGTAGAGGTGCCGCCGGCTACGCCACCACCCTTCCCCCCATCCACCACCATTGTGGCTTCCCCATCCGAGCTGCTGCTGTTTTTGTGACGCACTCCTCCAGCAGCAGAGCCCGACCTTGCCAGCCCGACGGCAGTGGGAACTGCGGTAGGTACTGCTGAGCCGGACCCTTGGTTAGTCCTCTGGTACTGCTGCTCCTTGTCACCCATGGCGGGTCTCTGCTCGCGCAACTCCATCTGAGTTTCCCTCACGTTTTGGTACATGGTCGTGATTTGGTGGAGGAGGCGGAGGAGGGGCATGTTAACTTGTTGCGAGATGTAGTCAATGTTGACACTGAAGATTATCGCGCTTTTCGCCTGCTTTTTCCAATAGTTGCGTGACAAGTAGATCATATTATTTCGCCTGTTTAGAATGTCCCGAGATACGTCAGCCGACTTTTGAAAGTCGCCCTCCAGCCCAATCTTTTCGCACAAAAAGGCCGGCACTTCGGGAGGAATGCTGAGGACAAAGGGGGAGGAGGAAGAGGCGGTAGAGGAAGAAGAGTGCTGCTGCTGCTGGGAAGCACTGGTGGTTCCCGCTGGTCGTCGGCCAATCCCCTTCATTTCACTTTCAACAATGTCTATTCGAAGGAGGTCAATGGCAGCCTTGATTGACATGTGGGAGCCGAGGTGGTCAAAGGAATAGCCCATGATTTGGTGGGGCATGAGACCCATGCTGGTGAGCAAGGGTTTAAAGATGACGTGTGCATCAAGCAGGAGGAGAGAGGGATGTTGTGGAAACTTGGAGTGGGCGCCCAGGAGGAGGCTCTCCTCGTGACTTTGCTCAGAGGAAAAGTGTCGCTTTCCCAAGGGGCCGCCGTGTTGTTCATCGTCGTTGTTGTCGCCCCGGGACGGGGTCTTCCCGGTGGCTGCGGCCGCAGCCTCGTTGCTCTCATTCCATTCATTCACTTGGCGAATAATGTCGGACCTATTGAGTCGCTTCTCGTTCCCTGGTGTACTCCGCCCTGACTCTCCAATGATGACCTTTTCACTCTGTGACCCGTGGGACCAAGCCAACAAGCTGCTCGTCACTGAACTGCAACATTATTTTAAACGAAAAAAGATGGGTTTTCCTTATTTATGTTTTTAAATAATAAATCTATACAGCGAATTTAGTGTCGTACGTACCTTCGTTTTGAATCCTTGTGTAGCGGATTGGCATTAGACGAGTCGACCAGGGCCATGGAATTGAGTGCATTCTGATCGGGTAGCGAATACACGTCACTGGCTCGGTTTTTGTTGTCAGGGATTGTTGCACCTGGTAATTGTTTCCGCTTTTCCTAAGAACGATAGAAACATAAAATCATCATAAATTAACGACTAGCCATTTGAATTTACGATGACAGTATGTCAATATCAACAACAAACAACTGTCTGTACGGAAGTGTCAGAGTTTTTTGTATTGTTCACATTACCCCATTTGCGGACAAGTCACTCATGGAAGAGGATGAAAAGTTTCGTCCTGAGCCTGAAGTATAAAGTTTTTTTTTTAAATAATATTTTAATGAATAAAAATACACGGTTTATGAATATTATTATTAAATTTCGACTTACTTTTGTCAAATCGGAATGACTGAGAAGACACAGTTCCACCTTCCATGTCAAGTAACGTTGCCCTCTCGTCTGTAGTCTCCTCCACGGACATTTCCCCATCAGAGCCAGGACTCTCCTGAGACAAATAAAGTGATAACAAAAGTGTTATTACAATTCGCAATTTGAAAAGCTACTGTAAATATTGCTTAAGTAATGAGTTACTGTCCAATCAGGGATCGAACAAACGCTTTTTTACCTCCTCACTGTGAGGTAACGTAAAGGTGACAAACAGATTTTTGGACTTTTTGGATTTGAGATTGTGCTCGAGGAGGAGGGGCGTGTAGAGGACATTCTTCCACTGCCGGCTGAGAACAATCACTCCCTGTCGGAGAGTGCTCAGTTGGGGGAGCCTCGGCTCCGACACGTTTTCCTCAATTTTCTCCATGTCCGTTTCGGAAATGTAGCGCCGCAGGATGATGCATAGTTGACAGGAGGGGTCCTCCTGGAGTGTTTTCGCCATCGGGGTCAACTTGTTGTATTTACTCCGAGTGGGTTGGTGGATCGACTGGATCTCCAGAGCTTCTGCCATGAGGGACGCCAGAAGACCAGTGGACCGTCTGGAATAGCCTCTCAGCATCCCCACAATCCCAATCGTGAGCTGGTCAATGGGGTTGAGCCAGGCGTTGATGGCGGTGGACGCAGTGCTCACCAGATTCCAGTCTACCCGAGTGTAGTCAATTTTTCGCGTGATTGGGGTCTGAGGTGGGGCAGCAAAGTTGTACCACATCACTTTGAAGCGTATCACACAAGAGGCACTAGCTGCATCATCGCCACTACTCCCTTTATTAACCCCCTTTTCACTCTCCGGTTGCTCAGTTGAACTCTGTTGCTGCTGATTCTGGGTTTGTCCAGCCTCTCCTCCGTCCACGTCGTCTTGATCTTCGACCAAAGTATTTGTCTCTTTCTCACTGGACAAGTCATAGCCGTCCTTGCTAACCGATGCTGAGTCAGTTCCACTTTTCTCGGCGCTGGCGTTAAGCTGGGAAGCAGCGGTGGTGGAGGGGGTAGCACCACCGGCCACCCCACTCCCTCCTGCCAACTCGTTACACAACGTCACACTCACAGTTTCCTCCTCCCGCTCCTCATTCTTCTCTTTACGACTCTCGGAATTTTTCACTCCCTTGAGGGAAATCCCCTCCAGCCCACACTCACACATGATGAAGCCTAGCTTCTCGTCCGAGGAAATTGTTCGCTGCGGCGGCAAACCACCTCCTCCTTGTTGCGAGGTGGAGCTGCTACTGTCGTGTGGCATGTTGTCCGTGGTCTCATCTGCCGTGGAGCCGGTGGTTGGTGGTGGTGGTTCCGCTCTCATGTCGCTCGTTGGCATAAGGCTGCACGGGATCTTGGCGAATCGGAAGAGCACCTTGGAATGTGGGTTTGGAATGGCGGTGATGACGGCCTCCTTGAGAATGGAACTGTCATTCTTGAGCCTCCGCAGCTGGGCATGGAGTCGCGTGATATCGATTGAGGTGGAAATGAGCTCACTCTGCTTCTCGGAATTCTCAATGAACACGGGTTCAGAGAGGATGGAGTCACTCGTCGACACTTTGCTCTTGCGCTTTTTCACCGTTTTCGGGAGGATGGCAGGTCGATGGAGGACCTGCACCGTCTTCTTTTCCTGCTGTCGATACAGAAAGTAAATGTGAGTCCTCTCAATAGCCACCGCCAACATGGAAACACACATCAAATCCCGAATATTGTCGAGAGCGGAGAACGAAATCACTTCCTCCACAACACTCGCCTGGAGCAGGGTCACGTTTATCTTGGGAATGGAAATGGAGCCTTGGATTGCCGTTTGGAGGACTTGCTCAAACAGATTTGAATGCACTGGACTTAGCTCGGCCGCACCACCTCCTTGGGAGGCTTCCAGTCGGATGGCCGTGTTCCTCTTGGAACTCTGCATGCGCATGAGGAACACAGACTTTTCCTTCTTTAGCAAGTTTGACTTTTCCACACGGGAAATGCAGTCGCCGTGCAGGTTGTTCACGACGGTGAGGGGATGGAGATTGCAGAGGGTTGGCGTGATTGCCTCCACAAACTTTTGCAGTGCCTCGAGCAACATGGGGGATACCATGATGTTGACGTCGTTCTTGGTGCGAATGACTAGCGTTGTGCACTCACTGGAAATGGGCGACGTTCCATCATCCTCCTCGCCACAACTGAGGATCGTCTTGTAAAACTCTTCGTTTTCCATTCCCACAGAGCCGCCGCCGCCAGTGGTGGAGGCGGTGGTGGTGGGCGGCTCATACCGGCTCGAGCAGCTCCCACTTGTTGCATACGCACATCCGATGGGGGTCTCCCAAAAATGGGTTTGCGACGGCGTGTTCAAACAGGAGGCAGAGCTGGGCGTGGTGGCAGTTCCTTCGTAAACTGGGGGCACCCCGCCAGCAGACGCTGCTTGCTTCATGTCCACCATGGCGAGAGTGGTGAAGCCATCCACCAGCGGCTCAAAATACGGGGTGTACTTGGAGCCAGCATAAATCAGCTTCCCGTCTTGCATCTGCACAAAGGGGGCCAGGCCCAGGGAGTCCGAAGCCACGGTTGGGGCGCTCACGTGCCAGTTGTCGCACTTGAGCTGAGTCAAGTGACTCATGTAGCAGGGCATCAGGAGGGAGCTCTCCGTGATCGGCTTGTTGAGATGCATTTGCAGGTTTACCATACACTCCTCCTGCACGGAGAGGGCTGAGATGAAAGACACGTCAGAAAGGGAGTCCAATGAGTCGTAGCTCCCGTCCCACTAAATTTTATATAAAAAAATTGTAAACACAATAATATTTTAATCATTACTTAATTAACAGAACCAAATAAATATCGTTTGAATGTTGTTAGATTTAAGTATTACGTTATTGTGAGCAGCAGCCTTTCGGAGAAGGTGGTTGCTCAGCGTTTCGTCCACACTTTGCCTCTCCTCGGAGGAGTTGAGTCTGAGGAGGGTGTCTGCCTTGCTACTGCTTGCCCGGCTGCTCTCATGCAGGGCTGCACTGTTGTTGAGGTGGTAGGTGGTGGCACCACTACTCGTCTCCTGCTCCGGCCGATCCTCCTCAAACGAGTGAAAGTAGTCAAGAGTGCCCAGCTTGGAGTCCGAGTAGCAAGTTGGCGTGCCATGCCGGGATGCCGTGTCGTTATTGCTTCCACTACTCAGTCCCACCCCACCGATCCCCATGGTCATCCCCATTGGAGTGTTCCCACTTCCCGAAGCCGTCTGACTTGTCACCAGTCTTGACTCGCTCTTCCTCTCCAGAGTAGTCCTTCGCTCCACAGAGTGCGTGCTCAGCTTGCGCCTCGTGTTGGACGACGTGATTGTGGAAGACGTAGTGGTGTTGTACAAGTAGCGCTCGTTGTGCGGACTTGCCGATGACGAAGTATGACTCAGATCCGCCAACAGGCTTGGTTTGAACGTGAACGGTGCTCTCGAGGATCCTGTCGGCTTGCCACCGCCCTGCCCATGCAGATGAGCCCCACCACCACCACGGCCCCACTCGGAAGGCATCTCAATTAGCGACGTCCCTTGGGTCGTGTACGGTGGCGTGTCAAACACGAGAACGGAGGGCTTGAGGATGCTCTGTCCAAAGCCAGCATCCTCGCCCGTCTTGTTCACCCGGAAGCAGGCCACGTTGACCCCGTCCATCCAGTCTCTCTTGCTTGGCCAAAAGAAGCGAGTGCCGCCGGCATTGCTTCCGAAAAAGGCACAACCACCTGCGCAGGCGCACCTCTTGCTCCCACTACTCCCACTCACACTACTGCTGTTACTTGCGTCCATTTTCCAAATGAACCACAGCCGCTGCGTTTTCCTGTCGTGCTTGATCAAGTAGCGGAGTTGGGTGGTCCCAACGTGCCCACTCCCCTTCACAGCAAACTCAATGCAAAGGGGTCCCAAAGCGACTGCCCCTGCTTCCAGCCACAGGTAGGACCACGACTGGCCACTTGTTGATGTGGGGCTTGCCTGAGTGGGACTCTGGGGTTGGGCATGTGTCGTCCAACTGGCAGTCATCGTTTCAGACGAGCTCTGAATGATGTTGAGGTCGGAAAACTGGAATCTCTTGGTGAAGGCCGGATTGACCATGACAAAGTGACGCAGCTGGAGATTGGGAATGAGGAGGGTGAACCCTTCCCGCATCACCTGCCCGTGCAGGTTGCACAGGGCGAGGCGGATCGGACTCACCCAAAGGCTGAGTGCCGTGCCACCCTCCACCACGTACACGTCCACTGCATCAACACTCAGGCGCACCATTTTGTATTTGATGTCTTCTGAGGTGGGACAGAGGGCAGCGGTTCCATTGTGGTAGGCGGCTGCTTTATTAGGATGACTATGACTATGACTATGATGATCTTGAGAGAGGGGTTGGGGGAAAGAGCCGGTGGAGGATGAGGTAGGTGGTGGTTGTGGTGTCCCGCAATGGCAACTGCCCGCCACCATCTCCCCGCAGTGACTGCACGAGACAATTGAGGAGGTCGTAGTCTGATTCCCACCCTGCCCTTGTTGTTGCTGCTGCTGGTGCTGCTGCTGCAGCAGCAGCTCTTGAGTGTAGTCCTCGCACTCGAACTGATTGTTGCCGTGGTGGCAGAGGAGAAAGGACTGGGGTGAGCGAAGGCAATTCTCCTCGTCTAGCACTGTAAGAACGAAACATTGAACGCCACTCACTATATTCTCGAGGTGAGGCGTTGTCAGTCTTCCACTGAGTCTCCCTAACTGCACTTCCACTAGCCACGCATACTCTAAAGTTTCCTGGTCCAGGCTTCTCCCTTCGTTGCTGAACATGGCGTGACCCCGTACTTGGAGCCCACTGAGCATCAGGTAACCCTCCCCCAGATGCTTGTCACCACTGTCGAACCGCTCCACCGTGTCACTCACAAGCATCATGACTGGAGAGAGAAGCACCTGGAGTTGGGTCTCCCTATACCGCTTGTTCATTTCGAAGCCAAAGCGTTCCACGCAAATTGTGGGGCATGGGGGATCCTCTTCGTTGCAGTTTTTCAGCAAGTGGCCCCGAATGTCATGCAGGGTTGCTGACACGGTCACTTCAAGTGGTCTATACTCTCGAAAATCTATTTTGTCTGCGGGTGTTGAGGAAATTCCGCCGCTTAGTAGACCCCCACCAGGCCCGAGAGGTGATTCCATGTGAGCTTTGTCCACCTTGGTTCCAAAGAGGTAGCTGGCGCCCGTCCTTATACGTTCCATATCAATGAACTCTTGATTATCTCCAAAAATGTTTTCTTTCAGGTTGATAATGAGCTTGAGGAGGGAGCCGTATAGGTGAAGCACACTGGGACCCACTTCCAGTTCCACGTGAACCTTGTCCGCGGGCAATGACAGGGGATCAAAGTCGGAGTAGACTAGGCTGGAACCGCTTTTCTGGAAACGTCAAAAAAAACAACAACGTTCGTCGGTTTTCAGTTAAGCATAATAAATCAGTGGGGAAAATGTCAGAGAACAAATGAGCTAACAAAGCGCAAAAAACTTACAAGGTGTTTCTTGGAATGTTCTCTGTCGCCTGGAATGCGGATAGGGGAAAGCAGACTTTCCTCTTTCTCTGGAGTGGTCACATCTGCTTGTGGCGTTGGACCCAGAGGAGGCATTGGATGATACGTGAAGGAAATGCTAATAGCACAAATTGGAACTGACCAGCACTCCACCCAGTCGCTGCTCAATTGGCATATGTTCCTCCACTTTTTCACTTTGCCCCGACGGCTATTCTTGTTACTTGCGGACGTGTCCTCGCCGTCCCTGTTCGAGCAACGCGAGTTGTGGAGGAAAGTGACCCCACCATCTGGATTCCGAACCTTGGCTGTTTTAGCCAGACTCTGAACCGCAACGAAGGCCGTGCTCACCTGCGGCACATAAAAGTTGAGATCTCCCCCTTCGATTTGGATCCAGAATTTGAAAAGCACCGTTTCCGGAAGGAACTCGTGGAATGGCAAGTCGAATGACAACTCGAATAATTCTCCGCACGCTGCCAGTAAATCTGAAAAATAATAATTCAATAATAATATAGTGCTAAGTTCATACTCCAACAAGTTTGTTTGATGAGTTAAATATGCGTTAATTTTTTAAAACTTGACATATTTGTTTTGCATACTGTTTTCGTGATGTTGGGATGAACAGTCAATCCAGTTGTATTCGTTGACGGCAGTGATGATCTCAAACTCCTTGAGACAAAAGTTGATCTTCCAAGTGTAGGGAACGAAATGAAGGATGTCTGGCGGGGTACGACTTGACCAGTCATTGACCATCGCCTGGAAGAACCATTTGTGAGCGAATATAAGGTACACTGAAGCCTTGCAGCCTGTCAGCTCCAGTTTCCAGTCTTGGTGATCGTTCCAGTGAATTGGGTAGTGAGACCTGACTGTGAACTGAAGCGTCTCACTCTCCACAAAGTTGCGATACTGGAGACTCGTCGAGGCTTCGACGTGAAGCAGCTGTCCGGTGATTTTCGTTGCGTATCCGTCCGAGTGGACAACCCAGGGGATGGTGACCTCAAGATATGAGCCAGGTTTAATGTTCATGTGCACCGCGTTGGTCTCCTGGTCCTTGGAGAAGAGAATGTCTATCGTCGCATCATTCAGGGTGGAAAGTCGAATGTCGAAACTCTGGATTTGTCTCTGTTCTCCAGCCACTGGGGGTCGCGTCGGCTTGAGAGGCTGATAGTCTTGTGGATAAAAGAGTTTGTAAAGCTGCTCCCGCTGCCGGTCTGCCCACGGGCCGTAGCTAAAGTCTGTCCCCTTGCCACACTTGATGTCAATTCCCCACATGGGAGGATTTGCCTCCACCAAGTCGCCGTTGGCCAGCTGAAGCATTTCCGGCTCATTTGGCACAAACCCAGGCTCATCCATGTAGTAGTAAAACTCGACCTTGTTTGATGTCACAATCCCAAAGCCTTCACCCATCAGTCGAGGAGGTTCGTCCTTGAGACCTGTGTATTTGGGACTCTGACTGAGTACCACTTTGAAGTTTTCTGCCCGGCACTTGACGATATGCATGAAGCGGTCCAGCTTGGAGGCTGCCGGCTTGGTCGTGTAGATTAAATGAGCTTCTTCAACGACTAGAGCGAGCGTGTATGGGACCAACATGTTGCCAAACACCACACGACCCTGGAACAATAATCAGAGGAATCGAATAAATTTCACTTATTATTATTATTAAAGTAGATATTGTCAAAAATTAAAAGTAGTATTATTGACAATTAAAAATAATTAAGTAAATAACGTACACAGCAAAGCTCAAGTTTAATCACGGGAATGAGATCTCTCCACGAATAGCCGACTGCAGAAGGTGGCTTTTTCGAATTAGACTTGCCACCCACAGAGGATTCCATATCCTTGCCACCTCCACCGTCCATGGACATGTTGTTGTTTGTGTGACTGCTGGCGTTACTCCCTGTCTTGTTGTGACCCGGAAAGATGACAGAGTCCAGGCCAAACAGTTTCTCAAGGCGAGAGTACAGTTCAGATCTGTTGTACAAGTGATACTCGAATCCGTTTAGCAGGATGGAGAGTCGAGTGTCTGAATGTGACATGTCTGCAAATTGGGAAAAAATGGAAATATGTAAAAAAAAATATATATATAATGAATTCAATAAGTCCCCTTTATCATTGATTGAAATGTTGTCTGCAAAAAAGTGATACCTTCGGAGATATCTTTGGGGACATAAGCTCGCCACCAACGAAAAATGATCCACCCGTCTTGGATCCTGAGGGAGCAGTCTTCTGTGACGTAGGCCACATCTCGGAACATTATCTTACCTGACAGCACTGACACAGATATCGAACCAATCTTAACGTAACCTTCCTTGATGAACCTGTTGACTATTTTGGTGACGACTAGACCGATGATTCGTGAACTGTAAAAAGTGATGTATAGCACCCAGAAGAAGCCACACATGAGGGAGAGGAGGAAAAAGAGGAAATTTGTGTCCCTGGCCAGCCGACTAATCCCATCAATGGTGGTCACGTTGCTGTTGAAATCCCAGTTTTTAATGTTGTTGGTGGTGGTGTCCCCATTCAGCGTCTGCGGAGAATTGAACGAGTCCAGAGACGACAAGTCTGGATTAAAGCTGGTGACTCCCTCAAGGCCGGCCAGGTCGAGGGAGTCCGTGTCCAGAATCGTCCCATCATCCATTCCCGGCTCACCACCCCCAATGACACCAAACAGCAAAGCCATCGCCATGCTTCTACTACTTTTTTGATATATATATATATATATATATACGCTACGCTGTGTATAATGTTCAGTTTGTCACTTTTGTACTTTCAAAATTAATCATCTCTCTCACCTTTGACCTTTTGTAAATAATAAGCATATATTATAGCGTAGTGGTAATTCTAGTTTTGTAATTGTCAGATCGGCACACAGTCATTTCAACTCTTTTGCTAAAATATAATAATAGGCGAATAATATTTATTAGCATTTCCCTTCTCCCCAGCAGCACATTGTCTTTATCGTATCTGTTTCTTTTTCGCCCTAATTCCACGCTCTTTCTCGCCCCTCCTCATTCGAGTCTCACTCTTCTCGTTAACTATCGTTATTTTCTGGAGGCACTTGGAAAACATGTCTCACCACCGCATGCTACTCACTCACTTGTACCAAAACGTGTAGTAAGTAATTTGTAAGGTCAAAGGTGGTGGTGGTACACGTGTGATACCAAAAAGGTGCACTTTCTCGCCTAATAAATATATATATATATATAATTTTAACTATTTCGTGTTATTCATTACATACACTACCTACGACGAATACTTTTTTTTACAATAAAATATTTATTTTGTGTCACCACTTCTACCACGACTTCCACGGATGATTGGAGATGATGTGAACCACTTGTGACATTTGTTATATACTAAATTAATTCACTATAGATATATTTTTTCCAAGAAGAGAGGATCCACTTTCATGATGATGATGATGATGATGATGAATGTTTAATTAAACTGATATCATATCACTATAATATTTGCTCTCTCTCTTTCTCACAGTCAGTCAATAGGTGATCCGCAATAATCCGCATCGACATATATAGACCTACATACTTGCACAAATATATTCTGCGGTTTCAGAGTTTCATTCATACTTTTTTTTAGGCTGCCATGGTACTTCCTGTACGCCTCATTTGTTTGACCCAAAGTTGATGATATTCGGAGGACAATAATTGCTCTGGTCTCTCTGGTGGATAACTCTGGTGGTGGATCCAGGAGGTTCACTGCCCATTCTTGCTCTCAACTCCGCACTCCTCCTCTGTTCCTCCTCCTCACTGGAGATCATTATCATCATTGTTGACCATGGTGGTGGTGGTGGTGGTGGTGGTGATTTTTCCAGTTGAATGACGTGTTGGTAGGAATTGATGCTTGGAAAAGGGAATGTAGTATTGCATCGTGGTCGTCGTCGGCGTCGGCTCATGGGAAATCACACGAAACCTTGCGAAATTATAATAACAACAATAATGGTAATGAGGGTGGTTAACAACAGCATCAGTCGGCCATGGCGTAATCATGATATGATGATGATGATGATGATGATGAGGAAGATGAGAGAGTTTTGCTCGAGTTGTAGTTTTGTAAATGTCGTAATCTTTCTTTCCAAGTGTAGTTTTATAATACTTGCCTTTTGCTGCCGTGGTGTGTTGTGATGGGGTCGTATAATTGGTGTGAAGCCAGCTTGCCTCCAGTATCACTCAAACATTATATACTTCATATGCTCACCTTCATTCAGAGAGACTCGTGCACAATCTCGCTCGACGAGTCACACTCAAATGCAGTATGCATTACTATTATTACTACTACTACTAATAATAATAATATCCACTTCAATCATCACATCACATCATTCATGTATGTCCGGCTGTTTAATTTTTTGTTGTTGCGGATTCCAGGAAAACTAATGACTACAACAAGGCAATGAAACCAAGTCAAGTGGCTCATTCATGATTCATGAATTGGTTCAATGCAACATTAAAAACTGGGACAATCGATGCAACAGCCATACGAGCCAGTTGGTCTCTTATCTGAAACACTCGACGCTTTTTTGCATTTTTTTCATAATATGCATAGGTATTATGATGGGCTGGCTTTTGAGATTATATGGATTGATGAAACCGATGATGATGATGATGATGAATGATGATGGTGATTGATGATTAAAACATCAGAGAGGTTATTTCTTTTTTGTCACTTTCAAAACTTTGACACGAGAAGAAAAACTTGCTCTTTTAATTTAACTATATATATTGTATTAAGTTAAAGGTGGTGTTCCCCTCCAGTCACCAGTAGTCATCATAACCATGCCTTTTCATGCCTAAATGTCTAAAACTCTCACAGAGAGACCAGAAGACCACATGTATCCTCCCTCCTCCTCCTCCCTTCACTATATTTAAGTTTGACTTTTTGTTCTGCTGGCTGCAACACGTTGTTGGAGTAGTCCAACCAGAACCACCCCTCCAAAAACTAGATACTATTATTATTATTATTATTATTATTATTATTATATAATTGTTGATTCTGGGGGCTTCTTCTCATCTCGGTTCCGCAAAAAATCAAAACCATCAAACTCTCTGACATCAATCAGTCACTCAACACTCGCACAACACAATCAATATAGTCACTCACTCACTCACAGTCCTCCTGGCACTCCAAAGCATATATATTCTCCTAAAAGTATTATTATTAGTATTATTGGTCATTGGAGTTTCCTACCACTATTTATTCGCAAATCTTTGGCAAAAAAAAAATTCCTATGGTATCCCTCTCTCTCTCTCTCTCTCTCTCTCTCTCCTTTTATATTATATTCCATTCCAACTCTGTTTTGTATGCTACTCTTGACTCTTGCTTGTGTGTTTTCCTTTTTTTTTATATCGAGATCCAGATTCAGGTTTCAGTCAATCATCAGCCTCCTCCTGTCCCTGTCCTCCTCTGATCAGCAACATGATGTACATATATATATAAACTTGTGTAATAATAATGTTATTGTTGTTTGCCCATGTTTCCTGTTTGTGATTCTGTGGGGCTTATTACACACTACACCACGCACGACCGTATGACTATGAATACAACGACTACGACGAGTAGTAGCAAGTGGCTCCAACAAAAAGGAGATTCGCAGATTGCTGCCAAAATGTTGTTGTGGTTGTGTGTGAACCTCTGGAACATCATCATCATCACATCCTCCTCCAATCCTTCTAATATATAAAATAATAATAATATAAAATCCCGAAACAAGTGTGACACAACGTGGAACAGTAGAAGACGAACAAGGAGAAGAAGGGAGAAGGAGAGAAAGAAGTTGTGATATATGGTTTTGCTTCTTCTAAAAACCTAACATAGCACTTCTTCTTTCCCCAATAGCAATAATATTTATTTCACGGGATTGTAATAAAGGATATAATAATTTTTTATATCCGTCCGTCCGTCCGTATCCATGCAAAGAGAAGAGGTTGTCTTTTGTCCCTCTCGGTTTTTTCCCTGTCTGCCTCACACAAACTCCAAAAAATCAGCTGCAACTCCTCCTATATTTTCCACAGTATTTTGATGTAGAGGGATTGAGGAATAGGTTATGTTATATGTGATGTGATACGTTGTTGTACCCACCCGGAAACTAAAAGTACATGCTTACTTACTACATCATGGTTTTTGGGTTTTTGTTGGGTTTTTTTTTGGGTTGGGTGCTCTGAACTTTACTTTTCTTTTTCCCTTTTTTGTTTTAATATATCTACTTAATGGTGAGATATGGGTTGAATTGGTATGGGTGTTTTATAATAGAATATGCATGCATGGTACATATGATGATGATGATGATGTGCAGCAAGAACAAGTGTGCTGTTGTGCTGGGAAGAGTTTCATGGGATTTTGGATTGGGATTGGGAATATGTATTGGGTATACATACATATATGGATGGATATGATATTGTATGATATTATGATGATGATGTGTGTATTATTGTTTGGGTTCATTTGCTCCTCCAATAGTGCATATGGTCAATATCAATAGCAAACATAGCAATAATAATATGTGTACCGGACCGGCTAGCCTACTTACTACCGACTATATTGACAGGAGTAATGTTTGCAGTGGAAAAGAAAAGAGTCTAGCTAGGGCTTGTGCATATCAAGTTTTACGATTGGGAGGGAGTATAATATGGAGGAGTTTCGAAAGTGGAGTGATGATGATGCATCTTCTTACTCCGTTGTTGTAAGTACTTGCAATTAGGAGCTGCTTTACAGTAGAGCTCAATAGAGAGACTATATAAATGAAGAAGGTTGTAATATGATGAATGATGATAATAATAATATAATGCTTGCTAATTCATTGGAGTCCTGTCACCTGTATGCATAGTTTATGCTCATTTTGAAGGATTTGCATACATGATATTATTATGCTTGAGAATGCATGGAGGAAAGACTTGTGCTATGTAATTTTCATGCTGTATTTTGAAGTAGTATTATTATTATTAAGTATTATAATATATATCCCCTTGAAGCTCATTATTTTGCAGATTGAGATTTTAAGTTTTCAGCTAAATCCAGTATGACTACAGTATGTGCTTGTTATTAAAATAAATTAACACAATATGATACAGGATGTACAGTTTTTTTATGTTTTTAATCTCGCGTCATTCAACATCTCTGTTCCAAGAATTGAATTGATTTTTAGCCCTTTGAATGAAGAATTCATATACTTACTTTTGCGGACACAGGTGTGTATTTACTGTTATGTATACTGTTACTAGTATACTGTTATGATTCCATTACAGAAACTTGGGGGAAAATATTATTTAGAAGAGAAATTCGCAGATATTTCAGACGCAATCAGGTATTCAGGGGAATTCACTCAGGTTTTACGAGGATAGTAAAAGCTCCATTGCTTGAGAAAAGTTATCGACAATACCATCAGGCTTAACAGTTTCATGGTTTTCATCGCTCGGCTTAAATTTTCCAGTGCGTACTAAAACTCCTCGCAAGCCAGCCCCTTGAGCGCCTCCAACATCTCCAACAACGTCATCACCAATCATAACAACCTAAAACAAAATTAATAAGGTTTAATAATAGCGTGACCCTCAAAACAATTAATAATTTTTAATGATAACAAGCACCGACCGGTACAAACATTTGCTCCGACGACGACAATCAAAATAAATGCATTAGTGGTCAAACTATTTAATTACCTCCTCCGGTTCCAGTTGTAGGTCTTTTACAGCAGCAAGGAAAAAAGTGGAATTCGGCTTCCCAAATATTTGTGCCTGAGCTCCAGTAGCATATTCAAGTGCATGAGTAAATGGTCCTAAATCCAGACACAGTCCATCTTCCTCTTTATAATACCTTCCTTTGCCCAAACTGAAAAAGTTAACTGCTTCAGGTCCGTCTACCATTCGTAATATATGCCGAAATGCAGTGTTCAATTTATCATAAGTGAAATCGCCAGCAGCGTCCCCAACTACAACACAATTGGGTTCATCCGTGGAAATCCCTTCAAATTCAGGCATCACCTGTTAATGACCATCATATGAATGAGTAACAATGAATAACATATTATTATTAGCACATTCCATTTCCAAACATATTTTCGTAAATGTAATGCCGGTTTTTATTAGACACATACATTTGGATGGACCAACAAATAAGGTCTCAAATTGTTATCCTTAATGTGCTTGGCAACAGCAGGTGCCGGCGCAAAAATGTCATTGACTGTAATCCCTGCATATCCGAGAACCGACAACTTGTCCACCGTCTTTTGTACAGTCACTTGAGTTTCATTTGTCACCAGTCGGAATGGGATTCCACTTTGCCGTAGTCTTTAATAATGACAATACAAAATCAGAAAAGAAATGTCATTTCGACATGAGTCAAAATTCACCATCGCAATCACAAATACTAGGGATTAGTAAATCATTTAAATGAAATCTTATGTACAAACAAATATGTAAAAAAAAATATAATAAAGAACCTTTGGAATGCTTCAAGCGATCCAGCAATTGCTTGATCCCCATCTCGTAGCACCCCAGAAATATCAAGGAGTAGCCCCTTTACAGGTTTTTCTAGCCAACTAGCCACTGCTCTACTCATTTTAGTTAAAATAATAATTAGTAATAATAATATGTATAAAAAACCATTAAAAATGGTGTGGTCCGCCTGGCAAAGAAAGTATTTTTTATGAGATGCTGCCCTTGCATGCACCACAGCCAGCTGATGTAAGCTGCAAGTGTCAGAGATTCAGTCAGATACACACGGAACTGACGGAACACAATTTGCTCTATACTCACTCACACAGCGAATGTCGCTCGCTAAGCGTGGCCGTCGTCGTCCGGGATTTTCATCACAATGCAAAATTGGCATGCATATCAAAACTTTTTTGATGAATGGCAAATTTGACTAAAATGTTAAAAACTTCCTCCGAACCCTCCAACAACACTACTAATTACTCAAAATTATTGTCCCCAGTCCTCCTAGCAATATGTAACGTGCTAATCAGGAGTTTTCCAGGTATTCATATAATCGTATAGCGTGCTTTCCAAGCGAATAATAATGCCTATGTCTATCGGATTTAGATTTTGAATGTGTTGTCCTCAAAACAAAACATAACCTCCACCACAGGTAATGTGATTACCGCTGTGAGGAATTGGAGTAGTCCCTCTCGTTCCCCGATCCAAAAAAGCGAAGCATTGGATATTGGATAATATGGACTTTTGAATCGCTTTGTCCTAGGAATTGCTGTGTGTCAAATGAATATGAATATTATTCTCAAAAAGGTAAAATTACACAACAATTGACTTTTTGTTACAATAATTTAATTTACTACATTGTTGACCGCTTTTACAGTAAATGAAATATTTAAAGTATCGATACAGCTTTGCCATTCTTTGTGACTGACTACCTAGACTACTTTACCTGCTTTCTATATTTACTTAGCAAAATTAAATTCCTAGTAGTTCAGCTAGTTATTTTTTAACGCGTTACTTTTTACCTACAACACAGGAGCAGCAGATGGATTTGCGACGAACTCGTTAAACCCTTCACGTGGATTTCCATATGCCGGATGAGCCTCGTGCGCTGTAAATGAAAAAAGGAATATATAATATGATATAATCTATCTAATAATAGCTGAAGTTCATCTCTAACGTATTTTTTTATAAAACAACAGCTATCTTCGTAATCGTAAAAACTTGCGCTTGTAGAATTGAGATAGAAAGTTTGTATCCGGAAGTAGAAGCCGAATGCAGTCAAATATTTTGGCTTGGGAAGCGGCCTTGGCGTTCGTGTTCCATACTGATACAACGTCAGCCTGCTCACGCGTAGTTACGGAAACGCCACAAACTTCATCATTTTCAGCGACATATTCATTCAATTGTTCCCCAATAGCAGCCATCAATATCTCTTTCCAAACTGCATCCTATACAAACAAATATCAATTTAATCAGATTCATGTATCTGTATATAGCTGCTTCCTAATCCTAATCCAAGGTCGCAATTGCCATGCCATTTCTGATTAATACAGAGAAAAAATATCTAAAAAAATACTTACGGTATCCTTTTTCTGGACGCGTAATCGGAAAGTACCTCCTTTGCAATTGTATAGCTCTTCCCAAACGGGTTTCCGCACGTCCCGCATCATGTGCAAACTGCCAAGAAACATAAATCCAAAATCTATTTATAGCCTTAGCCTGGATTAGACTTTGCATGAAATAATGAAATTGTAGAAATAGTTAGTTACAATTACTATAACCTACATACCTAGAACGACATTGCAAACCACTAGGTTTTGGAATGTTATAGTAAACGCTCCAAAATCGGTGAACCGTAAACACCGTATGGATTCTTTTCAGATTGGCCTCATACTGTTGCACACTAACCACATTATCTGCCCTATAATGTATTAAATTAAAGTATGTTGTTCCAGTAACTAATTGTAAGTCGTAAATAGGATGAATTTAAATTCTGAAATCCAATGAACTACATATTACTACTATACAAAAAAATAAGTACCTTACCGATCAACCCAAATTGTCCAAGGAGAATCCAATGGGACTGGTTCAGTGGAGTAAATATTCTTCCTTTTGCTAAGGGTCATCTTAAACAACTCTCTTAGAGCCTCTTGATCATAAGGGTTATCATGCTTTGATTCCTGGGCTCGATTTATCTCTACGGCGCTACGGACTTTGAGGGAGTCCCCGTCTCCACATTCGGTGGCATTTCCCTTGTCACCAGCAATCGACATTCGATTAAATTCCGCTACAAGCTTTATAGAACAATTAAATGAGCTGTAGTTGTTTTGTAAGAAAATTTCCAGACCGCATAAAATATACCACGTCATCTAATCATGATATGGATGGACATAAACTACCTGATCAGCATATAATTAAATGATACTATAAATACTTATATCCATGATTTTACGTACCTTAGACATCATGATAATATTCGTTTGGGTTTGCGTCGATACTTTGAAACTGAGGACTTTTCGGCAAAATCCCTTTCACCTTTTATTATTGCTTATCAAGTTTTCACCACTGGAAGACCTTATTTGAAAGACTCGCAATACTAATCAGATATTTGATAAATTAAAAACGTGTTTTACTGAGCAAGTTTTTTTTTTAAATTACCACATTTAATTTAAATTGAAGGATATTGAAGGTACAAGATATACTCAGGCTAACGGGGTGTCACTTAACCTAGCAGATGATCAGAAGGATTAGGAGTATTATAAATGAATGACCGACGTCGAGGAACAAGAGTATCAAGTAGGTGTCAATTAATTACTATAATAATTTTATGAAGTTATGAACAGTCTACGCGACTATTGTCCCACCCAACGGCTGTGACAGTAAATGCGATAGTTTAACGTTTCAACTTTTAATTCGTTTCCGTGTGATGAAACATGTTCCTGAGGATGTCAACCTTCAACCTACAATTGACCCATGATGACCCATATAGGAGCAGATGACATTCAATATTCAATTACAAGTAGTCGCAATTTTTCCTTACCTCTCTCTACCTGTTGTTCCTACCTACCTACAGTCATCATCACCTCCAAACTCTCTACGACTGACTTATAACAGTAAATATATGTATATGTATATACAAGTGTTGAATGTCATTGCGGTCTAAATCTCACCTCCGTGCTGTCGCTAATGCTAATTCGCTATTTTTTTTTCAATTTCCAAATGACTGTCAGCTGCTAGCACGACACTCAACAATTAGATAAATATCTAATATAAACCTAATCTCGTATCTCAGCAACAATGGATGAATATTATATCGACTTGTTTGTGATGATGATGATGATGATGATGATGGTGAAACGAATTACTATATCAGAATATTGTTTTCCTGGCTGGACGCATTAGTTTTCGATATATACGAAAATAGGATAACGACGACATACATATATTTAACCTCAAGGGAATGTTTTTTATACCTATCACCTATCTTTAACTATTGTCAACTGTTCCAAGTCACCTGACTTACTGGTTTATTAATAAGCCGTCTCTTCGCATAGACAAATTAGTAATCGTTATGAATCATTCATATCAAATCAGTCAGTCATGAATTGAATCAAAACGGTATAACAAATACTTATATATAAATAAACTCATGTATCACCTGACGACATCTCCAACAAGCCCTAAACCAAAAAAAAGACATCGACAATGAATGAAAATATTGATGATTGATTGAATGCAAATGCTAATAATCCTTATCAATCTAAATCACACCATCATCATCATCGTACGGTTAATTGCTAATTACTTGTTAGTTTTATTATTGCCAAATCCCTGCACTTTTACACTATCGACATCGACTATCAGTAATTTAAACTTCCAAATGACTGACCCTCCTCAGCTGCTATAAAATGATGTTCAACAATAATACTTCTTCTATTCCACTCCCACCCACCACCAACCTCAGCAAAGGATGAATATAAATTTTTGTAAAGAATTACCTGTGATACTTGTTTAAGAATATAAGTATGTTTAAGAACAAATCTAAATGATGAATGAATGATAATGAGGCTTTACATTAATAAGTACCAAAACGGCTACTTTTAGCAATCACTATTAACATGAGTGGCATGACAGGGTTAGCGGCGAATAAAATTTATACCCCCTAAATCTCTCTTAATATAACATAGACAACTTCTTGCAGCATATTATTATCAATTGTCAACTACTCCTACTTGAACATATCAAAACAGCCATTTAGCCAAATTGATTGAACACCTTAAAAAAATCATCTGCTATCGATTGGTACTTGTTTTAATTGTTTCAATTCTCCCAGTTTCTCTTTACCTGTTGGATCCAAATCGGAACGGGAACGGGTATCTACTTGCAAGTAGGATTAATGTGTGAAGAGCAATCTGTCTGTCTATATAATATATACATGCATAATATTATATCACCTGTTGAGATGGGTTCAGGATTAAGCACCTCCACTTCTCAAACAAAAAGTTTATCACACCATGTTTAGCCATCGCATCGGTCGTGCTAAACAATCCACAAAATAGACAGCAAAATACCTCTCTCTGATGCATGATATGATGACTTGACTTGATGACATGATATATTATGAACAGGGTAAATAGCACATTTCGGTTGCCACAACCGAAGCAACTTATAATATATCTAGCGTTTTTTCTTACGGCAACAAAGGGCCGACGATACTCCAATTTTTACACTTACGAGCTCCAACCAGACGGTGGGATTACTACGAGGAGTGAAGCACCTGTTGTTATAAAACTACGGCCATCGATGGCGTGAAAGAGGAGGGCATGAAATCTGGGTGCTCCGTCCGTGCTCATTTTTTATTATATTTTTCTCCGTCTATAATCAAATAAATAATAATAAATTAGTTGTTACTATACTATACGAAGTACTGAAAAAGTAGTAGTAAGTAACTGTGAATTATAGGATTATAGCATTTTGAGTCGGTTATGCATTGAGCTTTCAATATAGTAAGCGGATATTATTAATCCTACTATATAACTTCTACCCGAACCTGACTACTTCCAAAAGGCAGTCAATAAATAATTCCCTAAAGTGTAAGCGACACCGTGGCGTGAGGACAGTAACTTTAATGACTCGTGCTTGGCTTGGCAATGGGAAGGGTGAAGGGAGAGAGCAATTTAATTTATAGTAATTTCTAATGCGATTTATACACACCGTGTGAGTAGGTTGTTTGTCATCATGAGTGAGTTAGGTTCCGAGGCAAATAAAAATAGATATTATGGGTACTGTAAAATGGAATAGAAAAGAAGTTGCTGTATTAAAATGTAATTATATCATGTCACAAGTTTAGTCACACGACAATGGGATTAGTTGCAGTCTTTTTCTTACGGCTAATTCCACAATGCAAAAAAAAATGGAAATCATAAAAACTCATGCTCATCTTCGCCTCGCCGTACCGTCTAATAACGCTGTCTGACAGTGTGAGTTCAATTAAATGATTGCCTCTAGACTCGACTATACTGAATCAAATGGATTTAGCACGAGATCAATAATAAATAAATGAATGCGATGCTACCATGATGCACTACATACTACTACAGTACATTTCAGTTGAGCAACAAAAAATGCTACGAACCTAAATATGAAATAGGATACTGTCCTGCAATAATATATATCCGATGTACATATGAATGACATATATACAGTTAGATTGGCAATGCAGTGCAATGACAGACTAGAAGATTGTATCCAGAGTTGTCAAATAAATGCTCCATGATTTAAAAATCTACATTTTACATAGCACATCATACGGTTTTATCGATATGCAATTGATTAATGGATTATCCAGCCCAATAGCTAACAGATTATATGAGGGTCAATATAACAACGCAGTTCTAGAAACAAACAAAAACTATCACTGTAATAATAATAAATATCGAGTCATCAGTGTTACAACTGTTACAGACGGGAGAACAGAAAAGGTATACTTTGTGCGGCTGACATGAGCTTGAAGTAAGTCGGTTTACACTTACTGGGTTGCTTAATGCTTTTCTGCTTAAAATGTTTCATAATAGCAGGGTAGTGGGTGGGTAGTGCACCTTCTTGTGTTATTCATATAGGATAACGTAGCATTTAACATTCTGTCAATTTTTATTAGGGTAAAATGAAATAAATAATAAATGTTAATTATTAGCATACTGAGTTTATATGCTTCCAAGGATTTCAGCTGCATTTACAATCGTGCAATGTAGGAAATATAATCCGTCCAGAAAATATAAATTGCAAAGTTCAGCTTGTGACTAGGATGAATTGATATGATGAATCAATGTGCAAACCTTATTGCACACTCATTCGGTGAAGTCGCTGTGTTTACAATATTCACATATATGTATCTACATCTACATTGTATTGTAGTATTGTGATTAGATAGAACGACTTGGAACTGAAACACGTAGTCGTTTTATAATAAAGTTTAGTTAATAAACTGAATTCATGAACGATTCGAAACCCTGTCAATTATTTTGAAGGAGCTACACTTGATTTCGACATTAGCCAATCGCCTTTGCTATCGATTTCTGTGTCCTATTAAAAACTTACCCATCATGACTAACGAATACACAATGGTCCACTAATATATAACAAAATTAAAGTATGAAACCCAATGTAGGAAAGTTGATGATAATTTTAAGTAAAGGAGTAAGTATTGTTGTGTGTGGTCAGAGTCAGACACCATACATTTTTTGACAAAGGAAATATGACAGTTTTAACATAAATTCGAGTTTAATAATCATACAGCATATAAAACATCTGGCTGGCATCATTTTCATACTTGCATAAAATACCATATTTAAACACTATATTCTTACATTTCGATTTAATACATTACATATAATATTTAGAAATAATGCCGTACAACCGTTCTCTATAACAGGCATAAATACAAAGTAACTAAGGTAATAAACTTATTGTTACTAAACTTAATATTATAGTAGGTATTAATTAAGCAAACACATTACAGCAAAATACACCAACATCCGACTCATCAATGATATCATCCAATATTATTAGTTCTATTGATTGGAAAAGTTTACTTTTGGACACTATTTGATAAAAAATACCAGAGTTTAAATACAAAATTTAAAATCACCCATTTTTATAAAATTACACCAACTATCTCTGGCTGCTGGCATTAGTTTTATGCGTACATACATAAAAACCACATTTTCATCATTTAATTTTTAATACAATATTCATTTGAAAATAATACCGCAAATCCGTTCCGTCTACGAGACGTAGAAAAAAGCTAAGGATTTTACAGAGAGCTCAACCTTTGGTTCGTGTAAGTCTTACCATACTTCGGTGTCAACTATTTAAACTCAAACTTATGTAGATATTATTATTATGTAAATCCAGTAAAAAGTAAAATACGTGCACAGCCAAATTAAAGATTTCTCCGCATGTTGGTTCAGTTGGCCCTCAGCCCAGCCATCAGGAGAAACTTGCTCCATTCACAGCACTCGCGTCGCATGTCTTCAACATGATTTCGAGTGATTCTTACAGATCCAATTTTCTCAATTAATGCAGCCTCCGATTCTTCGCTCACCTACGGACAGATTTTAAACTGAATATGAAATGTTGCCCAAATGTGTAATTATTATACTAACGAAGACAACAAAGGTAAAAATGTATTTGATGCATACGTCCTCGCGCACACAAATCTCCAATTGTCGGAGTTTCCGCAACTCTAGAAAGTCATCCACCGACGAGGATGTGAGAGTCCCCTCATTGCAGAGTGCATTCAACTTGAACTTTTTTAACTCTACAGACAAAGCAAAATTCAAGTAAGGCAAGGCATGTCATATATTTACTAAA
>JAANSN010001235.1:0-36598 GCA_036850665.1 Dicranocentrus wangi | reverse complement strand
TTACTTATTTTTAAAGATGAAATTGCTGAAACAACGTCAAAAGAAGGCCCACATCATGGAAATCCAGTTGAATGGTGGCAGCATCTCTCAAAAGTTGGATTGGGCCAAGAAACATCTTGAGAAGCCTATTCCTGTTAATTCAGTCTTTAGCCAAGACGAGATGATCGATGTGATCGGAGTCACCAAGGGCAAGGGAACTAAGGGTATGTACCTGAGATATTTCATCTTTTATAAAGTCGTTGATGATGAATCATTGGAGTTTACCACACTGAAATACCCTGTGGACACAACAATGTTGCCTTCCTACTGATAACACTAGTACCTAGTGTATAAATATATGTAAATTCCAAACGATCATATTTTGTAAGCGAATGAATTTTCTGTATTGTGCAGGTGTGACATCCCGTTGGCACACGAAGAAATTGCCAAGAAAGACTCACAAGGGGTTGCGTAAAGTTGCTTGTATTGGTGCTTGGCATCCTTCCCGTGTCCAGTTTACCGTCGCTCGTGCTGGTCAGAAGGGCTTTCATCATCGTACCGAGATGAACAAGAAGATCTATCGTATTGGCCAAGGTATCCACATCAAGGATGGGAAGAAGATTGTTAACAATGCTGCCACCGAATATGATTTGACCGAGAAGAGCATCACCCCCATGGGAGGCTTCCCTCATTACGGAGAAGTCAACAATGACTTTGTGATGATCAAGGGGTGCTGCGTTGGTCCTAAGAAGAGGGTCCTCACATTGAGAAAGGTACGAAATACGCAAAGAATCAATCCCTAATTCAATACCGCTGAAAAATGATGCATTATCATAGAGCCTTTTTTAACATGAAAATTCATGATTAATTAAATGATAGGACTGACTAAATAAATCACTTAACTCGTGACTTACTAAGATGCCAAAAAATGCCTGAACAAGGTTTAAAATTAGGTGCATTCTTTTCATTTTTACAGAGTTTGCTAACCCACACCAAGAGATCCGCATTGGAAAAGATTAACCTCAAGTTTATTGACACATCCTCCAAATTTGGTCATGGTCGCTTCCAAACACCAGCAGACAAACTTGCTTTCATGGGTCCCCTCAAGAAGGACAAGGAAAAGGCAGCCGCCGAATAAATCGACATTTTTTATATTTTTGTGTGAAATCAGCATTTTTACAGAACAATTTCAATTGGTGTGAACTGTTGATTTTGCCATAAAATAAAGAAATAATATGGATATTAAAAAGAAGTTTATTTTTAACTTGTTCTTTTTTCTTTTCATTTTTATTACTGAACAACAACAACCTTGTAGTTATGAATTTGCATTTCTCGTCAAGATTAAATAACAGTCTTTGTTCATGTTTTTCACCTCAAATGCAAAATGCTCCAAGTTACAGACAGAAACGCATTGACGCTTTCGCATTAATAGCTGTAATGCAAGTATGCACTCTGTGTCTACAAACGTGTTACATATACCGCACACGTCCTGTGTGGAACGGAAATACTCGGCCAAATCCGAAAACTTGAAGCCACTAAGCTACGACGACGTGGTCACCATTGCTCGCTCGGCCGGGTTCGTAGTGTCTTTTACCTATGTTGGCAAGCCATTATCAAACTCCCGAGTTTCCCAACCCAAGAAATATTGTATGTAACGTTAGTCGCATGCCATAAGAATATTTTATTTTATGTACTCACTACCTACATCACCCTGTCCTCATTGTAATTGTAAGTCATGTTCAGTGTTAACGTCACCATCAACTAACTGGTAAAGCACAATAATGTTAGTGGTATGGGACCACATTTACGCAAATACATATATGTGGATTAACGTTTGACTTAATGGGGCTTTCACACAATGCGCATACCATTTTTCCCCAAAATAATCTAGCCCGTCCGTCAGTACAATTCCCTTCATAATCCGTCGGCCCTTATCTTTGTAAACCCAGTTTCCTTTTACATAATGTGACCACCCTGGAGCTTGTGTGTGTGTGTGTTTTGCCGTTGTGGACACTACTTTTATTTCCTCTGTTTTAAGCATGAGCAGTGGGATAACTGTGGAGAATTTTCATAGAAGAAGTACACTGTACAGTACACACTATAGAAGAAGTACACTGCACAGTACACACACACTTCTCACAATTTCGATTAGGTTTATGTTATGTTCTTATATGTTATGTCCTGAGCAGTAGTATGCATTCTGTGCTCAACCACACACTGCAAGATTTTGTTGCATATAGGTGAGCTTCTCTCGTCTTCTTTCGTTTCATATATAACCCTAACGGGATGGGCAAACTCTCTCATTTCCATTTGGGCTTCTGCAGTGAATGGACTTATCTCTCTCTCACACGTGTCCCGAGTTCTGTGCTATAAAAACTCTAATGAACTAAAAAGTGAACATTAATTCTCATCCAAACTTACACAGAATAACTCAAAAGTTATCGTGTGGCAGTAGTGCACAAATTTCCAACTTCCCTAAATCTCTCCAGTTTTATATTTCACAAAAGAATATCCATGATTATCTAGACAGTGAAGAAGTGTTGAACCACCACCACCATTTGACACGAGTTCAAGCTAGTTCTTACCTCGTTAAATTCTCATTTACTCTAAATGCAAAAAAGTTATCGCCCAACCTATTAAATCACACACGTTTTTACCTTACACCTTATCACTAGCTCCAATCCAATCCAATATACATAAGTCTGTGATTCCCCCGAATAAATCTGCTCTGCCATAATTAGTAGCTAATTTGCATATCGCACTGATTACACAATAAAGTATAGAGTTATATCCCCCTTAAAGAGTATCATTTCGACCTGTATCAAATTACAGCGATCCCCACCCCACCGTCATCATTTTACTTCTGCGGAGAGCCTTTTCTACTACGATGGACCGAGTGCGAACGGCGAGATCTCGCATCTCTGCAATTCTCTTTGACCTGGATAACACGCTTATTGAAACTCGCAAGGCTGATACGATTACCTGTCAAAAGGTAAGAAAAGAAATACATATTTTTGATATCATAATTCATAACAGCATCAAACCATTAAAAAACTACTCTAGATTTTATTTGGGTATATACGCTTGCGACAAAGTGAGCAATGTAGCATGGATGTGGAAACATTTTTGCAAAATGCTGAGCTGGCAAATGCAAAAATCTCTAATTCTACTTCCCAATCGAGTCGCTAATATTACATCTAGATAGGATGAAACATAATACCTTGCCAAAAGTTTGCACTTACACTTCATCTTATATTTTTGTATATTGCATGATTCAAACTTTAGAAAGGCAGCGAGGGTTCAAGTGACTCATTTAAAATTTATATATTTTGTCATAAACAAGACGTCTATATCGTCATCGTCATATTTCCCATTTCCCTATTATTATTTCCGTCTAAAACGCATACGTTACGTCGTACACAGAAAGTATTTCAGCGCAGCGTAGTGTTTGCCAAGCAAGCCTACGGGTGGGTTGCCAATATATCGATCCAGCAAGTCTCACCTAATATGGTTTTTTTCACTTTTTTCCTGCAACAGTTTGCTTGCTCACGTATGTGTGGTGGGTGACTAAAAGGTGATTTCAGATTTTTTGAGATTACAACTGCAAATTACATGTAACATCGTTGTGCGTAACTTGCTTGGGTTTTGTGTGTACGTCATTTGTACTTTGTACAAGTAAACAATTTTCTGACTTCATTTCAAGCATATATAGGTGA
This sequence comes from Dicranocentrus wangi, assembly GCA_036850665.1. Lineage (NCBI taxonomy): Eukaryota > Metazoa > Arthropoda > Collembola > Entomobryomorpha > Entomobryidae > Dicranocentrus > Dicranocentrus wangi. The sequence goes on along the minus strand of JAANSN010001235.1, from coordinate 32,903 downwards.
CTAAACCCTTTCTAAATATACACCAGCTGGATATATCAGCAGGACAGTAGTAGGAATGCATATGTTTGCTTACGCCATATTCTGAGTTTTGCAATAGTAATTGCGCATGCAAACCGTTTTGACATAATTGGGGGGTCCAAGTTGCATGACTGGACTGGGACTACTAGGACTGGAACTAGCCTGAACAAAGATGTTCAACGTAGTTTCATGAACACGGTGTATGCATTTTTAACATCTCTCCTAATCATGGACTTTATTCTTAGTTATGTCAGTGCATTTTTTGCATGCAATTTTTTGCGGATTCGCTCGTGCTCGAATACAAAAATCACACAGAACGAAAACTTTCAATTTAGTAGAACACATTATTTGTGTAAATTGTAGACTCGTCTGGCTAGTAGAAGATATGCAAGTTGGTGCAAGACCCAGCACGCAACAGCATATTATTCACATTTCCACCCCAGTTACAATACGGTGCAGTGCAGTGCACACAGGCACGGTGGCATGGCTGGCACACACATTGACACATTTTCAACTCACAAGGATAAGGCCAAGGAGACTCGCATCCTTGTCGCGATTAATAAAAACTACAGGTCATGGGATACATCAAAAGAAAAACTTGGAACTTGAAATTGCAATTTGAATATTTAAACATGGCTTTCATATTTCATACTACATAATTAGTAATTTGCGTCGATACTCTACTCAATAATACTACGCATTTGTATACCAATATTGAGATAGGAAAAGTATTTTATATTTGTAATATGTACTTACATGTCAGATATGTATAGAAATGGCCAATTCGATATCTCTACACGTTTACATCGCGTATGATAACATGCACTTGAACTCCTATTTTTTCATTTTTCATCTATGTGTCCATGAACTAAGTCCTAAGTAAAGAGGAAAGTTTTTAAAAGTGACAAGGTGGAGCGATATCCTCTTGAATCTAAATGTAAATTAATGTTATGCCTTTATCATCATTGTTATGCGAGTCGTACCACCACTAAGTTTTGAACTTTTACGTAACCAAAGCCAAACACTCGAGTTTTGAACAAGGAAAACTGAATTAGGTTCACTTCACCCAGGCACACAGGGAAGGCAGATAATATGGTCGTCATAATTTGTATTTTTATACACAATTTATAGTTCATAGACTACAAAGTTATGTTGCCTTTGAATTTCATTATCTTATCGTTCATTTCCCCTCGTGATGAGTTTAAAAAAGACATCTTCTGGCACTCTCGGATTACATGGTATCAGCAAAAATATGACTGATTACCCATGTTGCTGTTGCTGTGTACTCCGCGTCACCACACCACACACATCAATCATGCATGCAACAACTAACAACAGATAAAAACCTCGATTCTTTCGGAGTGTGTGTGTGTGTTCCAAGTTGAAGGTAAAAATGACTTTCGTCTTTCATCTCACCGTTCAACTACCCACCAACCCATCATCCTTCTACCACTTCACTTCAGAAGTTCAGACACACAGTCATTTTTTCATCTTGTAAATACTTACATGTATACACTCATTGTCAGGAGGACATTGCATAATATGCATAGAGATGCAGTGCACGCACACATCGGCTGCTCGGAGGTGTCTTTCTGGAGGTTATTCATTTTTCTCACAGAATTTCACCCAACTATAATGTCATCTCCTTCCTACTCATAAAAAGTAAAAACAGAGGTAGCATGGACGGAAAAGTGTTAAGTGTGCTGTGCCAAAAGACGTTTCTATTTATGATGAGCAAACCAAATACTTGGCACACTTCTGCCATGACTTTGGGGGTACAGGATCACGCCTGGTGATCTCTGATTTTTTTTGACAGGATTCATATGTTAAATAGACAATTGCATTTTTGCTTTAGCCTTTAAACTGTGCCAGGCTATTTGCCATTTTTACTTCAAGGATGTACATGACGTGATCCATAAGTGTGAAACGATGCAAAAATGCACGTGTGAAACCCATGCGTGAGACTTATTCACACTCTACAGTTACAAGTTATAGTGTAGTCATTGAGCTACGAGTGATTTTCAAGTGCAGTGGATAGTGGATAATAATATGCTTTCCTCTGTCAAACAAAGACAAATATTGTTCATGAATGAGTAATGGCTAATTTTATGCATGTTTTAGCGAGACATATAAGCAAGACTTTGGACTGTGGCGAAAATAAAAGTTCAAGTACGATCGTGTGCGATTTTGCCAGAAAGCAAGGTAGATGAGGAAAATGTTTCGTTTTCGTTGACTTTGGATCAGACATAGGGATATCAGCGCTATAATCCGTTTGCATATTGATACATCATATTTGGCAATTTTATGATTCGCATGACGTTTTGTGCAAAATGCACAAATCCTGCATCGTACGACGTTCACATCCGGATGTCAAAATTGCACTTTGGTAATCATTTTGATATCGTACGATACAATTGCCTTATTTTTCTCTGAAAATTAGATAGATTTCTTGTTTGAACATTACAATTATTTTCAATTGTACATGTTTTATTGTTCTCGGAATTCCCCTTTTTGAAAAATATTCGCATGAATTTCGCCATACAAATTATATTTCCCTGTCCAAAGGGGAAACTGGTTTGAGTTAATATGCGTGTAACCAACCACATACGACGAGGTGATGACGTGATATAGAAATTACTGTAAATAATGTGACCGTAATCCATAATAGTGGAGTGATTCTGACGAAAGAGAGGAAATTGATATTTGCTAAAACCCACCTTGCTATATGTATCATACTTACAGTAGTCGATGTGATGTGTGGCGTGGCAAGTGTATGTAACTTATAGAGTTTTGCTTTGGATCAGGTGAATATGAGCATTGGTTAGTATGCCTAGGTATCGCATCGGGAGGGACTGCGGGAAATACACAAGCATAATATATCATCCTAGAAGGAAATCCCAAAGACTACCCCAAATCAAAAACTTTTACTAAAGAATAAAAATTGTGCTGCCATTTTCATCAAATATAATTTTTAAGAATCATTTTTATATCCTCCGCATAACATCAATCCAAGTCTAGATCTTGGGGTAATAGGTACCTGGGTGCTCACAACAGTACCCCCTCGTTTAAGGTCCTCCGAAGATAAAACTTCTTATTTGCATAGTGTACGTGTGCAAGACATGTTTCTTAAATTCGAAATCTCGAAAACCTCAAGGTAGAAAAATTAAGTTAGAATTCAGAATACATGTACTCACAGTCAGCCTAGGGTATGCATAGTTATGATTTTTAAATGATTTTGCCCACGCAACTTTTACGAATCCTCACTTCTCAAGGAAAACAGAAACAGACTACATACTCGCTTTGTCTATTGATTCCGTTGCCGTTTCCTACCCTCTCCCCATGAAAGGTTAACAGAAACTTGTTATTAATACAAACACAAAGAATCAGTTTTCATCTTTAATCCTTCTTTCTGCATCACGAAGGAAATGCAACCTTACCTTGGAAGTGGATTGGGTAGGTATAAGCACAAATATTTAGCCAAGTCTAGACAACAGAAAACCAAAGCCCTTCGAAGGGATATTATCCGAGTTCCTGTTTAAATACCTCGGTAAATACGCATCAAGCTCCATTGAACTAAGCATATAGGCATTACAATTTTGTTTGTCGGCCTCGGCCTACGCTTTTCGAGCCTTAGGAAACCTCAACCCTCAGCCCGTTTTGTTTTCATTCTTTAAAACTTTGAATTCAACACTCGTTATTCCACGAAAGTATGAGATGGATGGAAATGGAAGTACAAGTACCTATCCGTGAGTCGGAGTTTGCTCACAATATTCGATTCCAATGACAAAGCACACTCGTTTTCCTTGTTTATTTGGACTGCGGCTATTTGGTTTTGTCGTCGTCTGTGACCTGACAGAATTGTAATACATTTAATCCAAGGCATTTTTATAACTACAACCTCTGGCTATCTCCGAGGTTTGAGACTGCCTTTGACGTAAAAGTCATTTTATCCCAAAATAACCTGAATTATGGGTTAATATACGTTATTCATTCACATTATCCAGTTCAAACTTCAACCACACTCAAAGTAAATATTTTCCTTGTGAATGTTGTTGATATGTATTAGTAGCATATCATTATCGTGCTTTGATTGAGCACGTTATCGTGGTTCAGCTGCAAATCATATCATATACAGCCTTGCCTTGTTCCTTTGTACCCATTTTTCTTATTTCATAAACTTCATTAAATTCTTGTTGAATGTTACAGACATCCAATGCGATTAAACTCGACATATCTTCTAAAAACGCTCACATACGTTATATTTTTATGTTCTAACATATGGCGCAATTTGTACTTAAACTGTTTACAAAAACCCGACAACTGTGGTGCTAATCATTAAAGACTAGGGTGTAAGACAAGTTATAAAGTGGATTTTGTTCATTTTCGCTTGTAGTCAACTGAAAATTGAGAAAAATGTGAAATTGAGTGCCTGCTTTCTGCACCTGGCACCTACCATGATATATTATGCACTAGGTACATCAATCACAAAAATCATTCATCACTACGCAGTTCTCAAAAAATTCCATTTTCTTTGAATGCTTGATTTTTTGCCCTTTTCTTGATCCCATTGGGATTGGCCATGGTTTATGTTTGATAATATAGGATAATTGATCGTGTCGTGTCGTGAATTGAACTGATTGGGGGGTGATGATGATGCTGATAGATAGATGATCTTCTTGTGAATGCACGTGTACTTTTGTATGTATACACACTCAACATACAAATCATTTGCAATCAAAAGTCTAGTTGCGTATCAATCAGTTGAAACGACAAAAATGCAGTCTATCATTATTTATTAGCAAATCTGTCATTATTACGTCACTAATCATCAAGAAAATTGAGTTTTTCCACTTTTTTAATGGTTTCTTATACAAACAACTTCAAAGTGGACATATCATCACTCGATTCCCATACAAAAAAAATGTTATCACTGGGTAGCCGTAAAGGTTGACCCAAAACTTACTCAACCAGATAATTTTTGCTTCAACATACGTCATCCGATTTTTAAGAGTCGGCCTTACACTTTTCTTTGCTGCTGTTTTGTGACAAGGCAAAAGTATCGCCGTAATAGAAAGCTGTACTTTTTACCTAGAAAATATTACTTTTTGTCTAGTCCGTTTTACCAGGTAAAGAGAGTTTCTTTAAACAATATAAGTGCTTCGTCATTTGTCCCATTCTTCATTGCGCTACTCCCAGACGTCTTTGTTTCTTGTTTGCCCCTCGATTTCACGCGATTCTCTTTAATGATATTGAGGTCATTCTCATTACAGAAGTGACGCTTGTTTCGCTTACCCTTATAAAATAATACAACGAATTTCAGTAATTTCTACTGATTCATCCATACTCCTCATCTCTCCTATTGTTTTTACATGGGCAACTCTGTGGAAAATTTACTCAATAATAATTTTTTGCTTTTTTGGCTCTTTTACTCCACACACGATAATCCAGCAGCTGCGTTGTACCGAGAACAGAATTACGTCAGAAAATATTAGGGATGATTTCCATATATGACAAATAATGTGTAGCATTGTATTATACTGCTTTATGAGTACGGGTACACGTACCTGGTCCTTCAGATATTATATAGCATCATCACCACACCGTCGTAAACTGTAAAAAACGTAATACGATCACATCATGATGATGTATCATTAAATTCATTAGCATCATAATCTCACACTAACATTTTCGTGTGCATTCCTACTCCCATTGTAAATGTATCTAAAAAATATTATTGTCTGATTTTTCTCTTCTGTGCTGCACCGCACAAATGAAATGCACTAATCGATCGAATAGATTTCGTATCTTTAAGAGTAGTAAAGATGGAGTTGCATTGTGATATGATGAGAGGACGTTTCATTCCTCATTCTCATTGTCAGACTTGTTACGATTACGCTATGCTGCACTTCTCACAATCAGTGAAATCGTCAACAGACATGGTAATTATTGCTTTTTTATCGACGTTTTTGTCGGCTGGTGAAGGAGAAGGATGATGGGTGCAATTTTATAATGTGTCTATCTCGTGATCTCGTGCTAGCTACAAGAAAAGTGTATTACGTCAAGGAGCACACGGCGTCTCAATGTCTGTCTGAAGGAAATGATTAATGCGTTTTTTTCGTCGTGTGTTCGAGCTCCAAGCGTAGTCTAATTATAGTGTAGGTAAAAAAGAATAAGAAATACGCTGGAAACGTATATGGACTCGTCTCGGAGAAGTGTAAAAAAGAATAATAATTTACTTTATAAGCTATAAAACTTTTTATGATAGATGGGAAAAAGAACCTAATTACGAGTATGACTTTCAGGGTGGTAAGGTAAAGCATTCGTTATGGGCTAATTTCGAACTTCTCCCCAGTATATGAGTTGTGTACCTGAAATGGAAAATTACTGGCTTGACTTGGAACATGAATAAGCACAAATAAGTTGAATATGAAGTTACAACTATTACTTTCACTTCAATGCATTCAACGAGACGAGAACTGATGTTTCGCCAGAAAGTTATGCGTGGTGTTATTATGTACGACAGTTGGCGACCATAATGAAAAACATTGTATGTACCACAGGAGCTAATGTTTTCCCCTGGGCTTTTGCTGCCATCAAATATAAATGATTTGAGGAAAGGATTACATGGATTATTTTATTTTGCCCTGACTTCCTTTGTTCAATGTGTCCTAAGTCGTTCTTTTATGATGTAGGACTAGAAGACAAAATAACAGAGTGGTTTAGGGGAAGGAAGGGAAAACATGTGCTATAGATGGAAAATTTTATAAAGTGGACGGACGTAAAGAATACTTCTGCAAGGCAGTCAACAAGAAAACTGACGGAGTAAATCACGGTTGTTATTGCATCTATGTTATGTGCAAAGTGTAAGCATAAAACTTCCAGGAGATAAATATGATGAGCAGCTGGGGCAGAACTATATCATTTGACTGACTCGAAATAACATTTTCTAGGAAAGTAATTGGAGAATTCCGGCGATTAACAAAATCCAATACATATATCTCATATATCTTAATCGCCAAAAGATAAATTTTCCGTCAGCAAAAAGTATAAAGGCGCAGTTGGCTATTTTCGGGAAAATATTAACATAAGGACATAAATATAATATTAACATCCGATCCTCTGGTGAGAATTTTTTGAAACTTTTAAAACTCAAGGTACGCCCACTTACAATTAGATCCTTCTGATTTGAGATCAGTGAGCTCCACTAAATAATAAATTAGAAGTGGATGAGACACGTTTCACCCTAGCCACGCATATCATATATCAGCAGCAGTGGTGCCCAGCCACAGGGAAATATGTCGCGCCTCATTTCCTTTGTGTAAAATTGGCAGTCTGTACCACGCAGAAAACTAAAAAAAACTGTTAAGGAAAATACTTCAACTTGCACAATAATGCAAAAATAAAATGTGCACATTTCGTGTCATTATGTCATGCGCCCAGACTATTTTCGAACTTTCCCATGATTGTCGAGCAACACGCAAAAGTATTTTTGGAAAGAATGAGAAATGGGTGGGCTGGGTGGATAAAGCAAGATTCATGTCTCTGTTCTGTACTACTCCGTGGTAAAAATGCTTGTTTTGACTCCAACGTTTTCACTAGTTCTTGTGCGAACCATGAACGTGCCCGTCAGGAAATTCATGAAAAGGTCGCACAATCATAGTCAATTGCGTGCAAAGATGCCAACTATGAAACCGTTGTGACTGCTAATACTTAGTTGAGAAAGGTTCAAAGAATTTATAACTTGAGCATTTAAATACTAACCAACCTATATTTCCCTACTAATTTCGTGATGTGAAGCTGTTAGCACATCTTATAAGTAGTCCGTGCAAGACATGACAATGAATTTAAAAAATGCGAGGAAAGTTCACTCGTCTTGAGCCCGTACTTCCAACAGCGCAGTCCACCAATCTCTGTCGGCAGTGTATCAGCACTCATCCAAATTGCTTTTTCCGTTAAAATGGATACTTTTATTTAGCAGTAGTATTCAATTATCAACTCATGTAGAGTTTTTTGGGTATTTTCAAACACCCATTTCAATGTATAAAATCAAATTTCAACGACAATACAATCCATCGCTGTAACACGCCGGCTTCTGTTGCATGTTTCTCGGTGCACGCAAACAAACCCTTCCATTTAATTCACATCTTTCAATTTCAACTGCGCAGATAGAATCGGAAATGGATTTATCATGGTGCAAAAGTCCTCGCAACAGGATGAGAAAAAACTAGGTTATGGACATTACACTCACTAGCGAGTAACACATATATATCCACTTAAAAATCTAATTTCACTGAGCCCGTTTCTCCCCATTCGACTTTTCTACATATCCTCTGTTGATGAGAGAGCTTGCATTGCTAGTGGAAGTGGATAGAAAGCGTTAATGCATGCATTCCTGAGAGTAGTCCCGAAATCACAGAGTAAACAGCAGGGACACATTCTTGGTTTGCTTGCTTGTAATTTGATTCGAAGGATGCAGATAGATGATAGCAAAAGTGAGTTGGAGTTGGAAATGATTTATTATTAAGTATGTAAACAGTAAACACCGTCCCCGTCCGTATATCGTAAATTCACCACTATCATATCTCTCGCTCGTGGCTATGGCCTTCTGCGGTGTTTGTGTTATTGAAATTCCAGTAGGCTAGGCATATTGGACCCATGCAGTAAATGTTAGACCGCACAAGAAGACTAGGTGCACTCTATTCAAATGTTATCTTTACAACTCCCGAAGGAGCCATTTTGATAGAAGCAAAAGCGAATGCCACACCATCATTAATTTGATAAAATGGCATGTGCTAGTGCTAGGCTTTATATCAGGAGAGAGGGACAAGGAAAAAATAAGTTGCCAAAACTGACTAAACTGCGAACATTTTATGATGGGAAGGGATGCAACACAATTTTAAAATTAATGATCCGTTTTATGATGTGAGTAGATAGGTGTGTAGGTTGATTGTAAACTATATAGCTCTTTAATTATGGGGAAAATGAGATTAGCACAAATGGCTTTAGGCAGCAGGCACATCTTGGGCTTGGCCAGAAGAACATTTGGTGAAGTCAACACAATAATAATTAATTGGAAAAGCCGAGCTTTTGTAACCATAATGAACCCATGGATTGGGGTTCAAGTTACATCTTTTGCGAAATCCTGAAACNGTAACCATAATGAACCCATGGATTGGGGTTCAAGTTACATCTTTTGCGAAATCCTGAAACGACTCGTTCGTACGTGCCTTCGTTACTGGCGTACGTACTTCTGTTTCACAATAAGACTACAAGTCTCTTTTCTAAAATTGGGTATCTCCCATTCCTCTCGTCTGTTGTATGCCTGCCCTGAAAACACTCGGAGTTGCGAAATGCTGGAAGATATTTATTTACCAGGACAGTTACCTCCAATAACACAGCCAGCACAACTCAAGTGAGCGAGCGTACGCCTTAACTCACAAGGTTGTTGTGCTGCATCATGGTCTTTTGATATTTACAAGCTGGGTACTGACTGGGTGAAAGTAAGCCCAAGACTACCTTGGTTCTGGTACTGACTGGGTGAAAGTAAGTCCAAGACTACCTTGGTTCTAGGATTTTGAGAGAATGCTTTCATCATGAATCATAACATAATTCTACCAAGTCAGAAGCAGCAGGAGTGAGAACCAGATAGAACGAACTGTTCCTAGAAAAGCAAGAAGAAATAATATGTAGTACATAGCGAAGAAGACGAGCAGCTAACCGTTGAGTTCTCTCGCTTGAAAAATTGTTCGTTTGACCTTTTCGTGGCGCTCCCGCATGCACCATCATCATTGAACGAAAAGCCTTGCTTCCCATACCTTTCCTATTGTCCTCTTTCATTCCACTTACCCAAAAGATTTGTCGGGCGAAGTGCTGTGGTGATGGCAGTGGTGTACTATGTATATGAACATATATCTGACGTCAGGGTGGTGGGGAACAAATCCAGCTTATAAGCGTATGTATAACAGTAGCTTGTTATTGTGATTTGGAGAGACGAGATTTTTGCGAGAAAATGATTGCATTATTTTATGAGATGACAATGGTGATGGTATTAGTGAATTATAACTGATGTTGCCAAATTCTATGAAAATAGGATATAGGAGTTTTGTCTCCTGTGTTATTTATAGAATTCGTCATTTACTTTACACTGTTTCAAATTAGACTCACTCATTCTGCTAAAATATTTCACAACGTGAAAACGTTTAACTAGTAGGTTTCGCTTTCGTTCTTTTATATTTTTTGTTGAAGCACGAAGAAAGGCGATATGGTTGTTTTTTCCTTATACAATATTATACATTCGTTACTAGTCACTTTTTTGTAGTTTTTTTCCCCAACCAAGACTCCACATGTACTTTCATTCAAGGTTTATAGTAGTTGTGTGTGTGACCTTCACACCTAGAGACTGTGAAGGTTTTGAAGGTTAGCCTCTGTTACTTCTACTTCTTTTGAATATCCGGACCGTCTCTCTCGGTCTGACAAAGGGGAAACAGATGGCTTATGTCATGTATCCCCCAAAACATCTATAATATTTTAGTTCAAGGTACTAAAAAGTAGAATTCTTTCCAATAACACATGCGTAAACCTATGCAATTTAGTTTTGGCGATAAATCATAAAATTCAAGTTCCGTTCCGTTGCTTCCTTTGTTGGATATGTCGTGTCATTCTGAAAGGCAAATGAAAGTCGGCTCGATTGCCAACTGCAAATGCCATGTCGAGGAGAGTACGACTAGCTAAAGTTGGAAAACAGGGAAAAGCGAAGTGAACAGCAGCTTTTCCAGCACCTCTTCTGCCAGCAATAATGCATTTTGTTTTTTCTCCAAAAAAATCCGATTCTTTTATGGTATCATTACGGAACTCTCCTGTTCCCTTGCTTGGATCCCATTGGTGCTAGAACGTGTCGAAACAGATTTCGAGAATGGTAGGATTTTGCACAGTGTATTACAGGGCCCACCTCCTCCATTCGGTGTTCTGTACAAAACCCACATGTGACGAAAGCGAAAAGAGAGGTAGTTGAGAATGCATGGAAAGTGTATGTGTATCCTTCCATATTCCGGAACACATATCATACACGTTCTTAGTTCCAAACACAGTAGTAGCGTCTCGACCACTTCCACATGTCTGCAATTTCTTGTGAGACCACGACACATAGGAAAGTCGAGGATTCCTATTTTTCCCGTAAATGTAGCGCATATAGATCAACTAGCTATACATATACGTACGTACGTGCCCGTGCTTGATAAACACATTCAAAACAATCAATATTTTTCGTACTATCTCTTCTTAAGCAGGTTATGTTTGTGCTCATTCGCGGGGAAATACTGGAGAAAGTTTGCTTTCTTTTTCCCGTTCATGGATGTGCCACGCCACGCCAGAGCAGTTCTTTATCATCATCATCATTGACGTACACTGCATTATTTACCTGGGAATGTTTTGTTGACTTAGAATTACAGTAGTGGGAAGTCGGATCAGGAAAAAATCATCTTTCCCTTCATGGTCTTAACAAATTTCAGCAAAGGAAAGTTGCGAATAAATGCCCACAGATGGAAAGGGGACAGAGAAAGTGGAGCAGTAGTCTTCAATCCAAGCATTGTGATACGGTTATTAATACACAATAAATACGAATGAGACAGTCACTTTAGAATACAATAAATAAAAGAAAAAGTATGGATATAAGATATAGGTGGCCCAATTATTCAATGTTTTTAAGAAAGGGTCGCCGATATAGTAGTAGCTATAATATACTAGTCAGTCGTGCTGTTGGGTATAGAGCATCTCGGACTCTGCCAAATGCCAATATTCTTTACATTTTAACGATTTTTACACATTTACTCCATGGGATAGGTTATGGTATGGAGAATGCAAAATCTGTAGTTTGAGCGAAAGGGGGAATTATATGCTGCTGGCTAAAAAGGATTTTTAACTTTATAACTACAAGAGAGAGGGGTAAATGATAGGTAACGAAGGAAGAGGAAATGCCGCAATGCGATGAAAGTGACCCTGGGAAAGTGCATTGAATGGCATGGAACCATGTTTAGAGGATGGTATTACGTGACTGAACACAGACAAAGTATTATGATTATCCAGGGATTTATCTGATACGATCATGGCTCATTGCCTGTTGTACTCTCCAAGTCCAAGTATTACAGGGCTGAATATAATGCTTGTCGATTCAGTTGGGTGGGATAATCATGGCATTGCTACAGAATAGGAGTTTTACAGAGCACGAATATATCCAATTTATAATTTTTTTAAAGTTTAACCATGTACGAAAGATAATAATTAACTTCTAGTCTGGTCATCTGAATTTATGCTTAGGAGCGTTGTAAAGTTAAATATATAATGTTGAAGTGTCTTCCTTGTGTAATCCACTAGACTCTATCTAAACTTATTATTAAACCTGCTGATCACGGTTAGTTGGGTTCAAAGAATGCTTATAAAGTGGGATGCCCAATATTTTCTTGAAGGAGTTTACAGGAAAAATCAATACAATCGCATTGATTTCCACAACACTTTTCCCAACATCTTCTTGCCCATGAACTTGTCCCTATGCATATTGTTGGGTTATATAATGCTTAGGTTATACAACTGCTTCAGGGAAAACAAGTTGAAGGACTTTTCTTTCGCGTGTAACCACTTTGAACAGGCGTTACCTGCGACCATTGGAAACCTACATTGAAGGTCACATTATCCTCCAATAAAAGTCAAGGAGAGTGCACAATGTGACTGTTTGTCACGATTGCTGACAGAAACGGAATACATATAGTGCAGCTGCACATAATGGACGAACAAACATTCACCTTGCAACTTACAAGGTCCATTGTCCATCTATTTGCTAAATCCATAGGACTATGTGAGAATTAAATGCATAATAAACATCATTATTTGCTGTGTATCTGTGCACCGGGTTACTCAGCATGAATCTCCCAAAGGTGAAGTTTCATCCGGTAGAAACTTGTATTTGTGGAGAAACACGAGTAGTTTACGACCTTTACCAAAATGTATCGAGATAGAAAATATCTGAAACGAAAATCCAATTTTTCCAACATCAGTTAAGGGGTTATAGTCAACAGTCTGTCAGAGGTGTTGTGCAATGAGCTTTGAAAGCAGGACATTAAAATCAAACAAGGCACAATGTATTCACCAAATTGACTTGGTCATGAAGATGCCTACAATCGCTTGGTGGAGCTTTGTTACTAGCTCGTATTTTGAGGTGAAGTTGAAGGACAAACTGAAGTGTGATATTGAAACACAATGAGTTGGAAGGGTGAAGAGGGTTTCAAGGTTTAAAGGTTCTAATTATTTTTTCTGTCGCTGCCTGCCGAAACTAGGTTCATGGCAGAACAAAATGTTTGTTTGGAATAACATGGAATAACCATTATTAGATGTCATAAACATGTAGTGTAGTATGTTATGTAACTAATTAAAGTATCCAAACGAGAAAATAACGCCCCATTAACTTTGTGTTAAATTCAGATATCCGAAATAATTGACTCGTGAAATGGATGTCCCCGTGCTGGATGCGAAGAAAGCTTGTGACACTTTCTTGAGACGTTTCCGTCGTTGCCCCGAAAATCCCCGTATGCAACTTGACGAATGGAGACTTCTCCTGTGGATTGAAGCATTGGGCGAAGACTACGAAGATGTGGCAGGTTAGCATTTTCATTTAAAGCTCCCATGTTGCTTTCTACAAAAAATACTGAAAGGTATTTTGCAGAGACTTCAAAATTTCAATAAAAAATATAATTCATTTTTTCAGAGGTGATCTACGTCAAGTGGAGGAAGCTCCGCTACCGTCACCTGGCCCTCCCCGAAGCCAAGCTCAACATGATTCGCAGCCTCCACAAACAGTACCAACTGGCCCTCGTCACCAACGGTCCATCGCACTCTCAATGGGAAAAGGTAGGCGATTGGAACAATGACAAGCACTATTTTAATCGTTGTGTTGATGATGATGATGACAATGATGCTTCTTTGAGGAGGAATGAATATTTTCCCTAATAGTATGTTTGTTGCTGTAATATGGATAAAAATATATGTTGTTGAGTTGTGTAGTGAAAATTGTTTGCGTTGTGTGCAGCGCATCACAAGTGTTTGAAACCGTTACCGTTGCGTACTACCACACTACTACTACTACTACTACTCTTGGCCATGGCCATCTTGCTCTCGGATGAGACGAAACTCAGAGTAAAAATATGCTAAAAATTTGTTCTCTCAAGAAAAATTGTGTTATATTCCATTTACGGTTGGTTTTGATTTTTTGATGGTGTGTAGGTGTGTGCTGATCACCATAAGTGCCAGTGTCGGTGAATATTATTCTTTTGTGACACTTGACCTTTGGTCCTTACAATAATTGTAAGAACGAAAACACTCCCGTGTGCACTAAATCTCTAATACAACGAGTGTGGTCACAAAAATTTTATGAGATTGCTGAGATTGTAAAAGAATGATGATGATTATGTATGAGAGAAATTATATGCACGCACGGCATGTTATGTGACAACCGAAATGATAACTCACTTGAGAGAGGCACTCATGATGAATGCACTTGAGCAATTAAAAATATGTAAGTCTTAATTACAATTTGTGAAGCTCTCTGCTAGCTCTCGACAAAACATGTGCTACTAAAAACAATTTACCTATATGTATACTTTTTCTCATCGTAAATAATTCGTTTTCTATAGTATTACTGTAAGATTTTTGATTAAGTTAGTGGTTTGGGGATACACTGCACCAAGGTCAGGTGAAAATTGCAAAAAGGTTTTGTTTTGAAGGAGAATGACAGCAAATGACATCGTGACATTTTAATTTTTAAAGGTTTCAAAAGTGCCAAGAAATGTGACAATGTCAATATTGGTGCCATTACTGACCTTGAGTGCAGTCCACATTTATTAATAACTATATAGCCAAACCGTAGGATGTTCCCATAAATTAAATAAAAATTCATGGATGAGGTAATTCACAGCTTCCAGAAAAGTCCTAATGACAACTTTCTTTTCTTTACCATCTTTCATCGCCATCTCTCTAGATTCGTGAATTGAAACTGGAAGAGCATTTTGACACCATCGTCGTGAGCGGCGACTTAAAGTGGGAAAAGCCTCAACCGGAAATATTCCACCGCGCGTGCACCAAGCTTGGTGTCGAACCCTTTGAATGTCTAATGGTAGGAGACAAACTAGAAACGGATATTGTAGGTGGTTTCCGTGCCGAAATCGGCATTACCATGTGGGTCCTTCCTCCAGAGGGTGCTCCAGCCGAAAAGCCCAACCCCCCTCCAGACTTTGTCATCTCTGATGTTCTTGAACTTCCAGGAATTCTTCAAAGCGGCAAAGAAAAGTCACGGTCGAAGGGATTGCGTCAAAGTGGTAAGAGCTCAACTTCCGGGGCGTGCTCATCCAGTGGGGCGTCTACATCTTCGGCGAGTAGCTCAACTGCTGAACCATCAAGTTCGACTGCGGCAGGAGCAGCGGCTGCTAAAGTACCTGGACAAACGGCCGAAGAGGAATGACCTCATATTAGAAACTCCAATAGAAGCCCTCAATTTTGTTTCTATCAACCGTAGAGGAATGCCACAAAGCTCGTCGGTTTACTAGATTTCTAACTAAAATACAATTATCCGAACATAAGAGGCAATTATATACACTTTTCTAGCAAGTTACCTAATTAGGTCAAAGGCCATCAGTCAGCCAACAAAAACTGTACTTGTTAATCTTATACTCAGATAACTGGCTGAAAAAGTAATATCATTCACAGATCGTTATCGTTAGCACCGTTAGCTCTTATGCCGAACTAAAAACAGGTATAAAAAATATCATTAATCTCTAGAGAGAAAAAAAGAAGAAAATTCCCATTTCAACAAATCCTCACGTTTACGTGATATCGGTTTCAGTTAAAACTATGCTATAGGTAGGTATAAAAACCACGAAAAAATCAAATTGACGTTCGTCTTGTAGACAAGATTCACAACAATTTTTGAAATCCTGTTATTGTTGACGTTGACACTGCGTATCTATAATTGCCCTTAATCATGTGCATGTATACAATCAAAAAAGCTTTACTGATAATTCCTCGTCAGAACTCGAGATTTGTAAATAATCGTCTATTTTCAAATATATACACAATCGTTTTTAATTTCCTTTTTAGAAATTAAAAAGAAGGTGTGTCACCAAACAAACAACGATGAAGATGCAGCAAGCAATTAACTATATCTTCCTGTAGTTTTTAAAACATCCTAAACTCATTGGTTATCTGAGCACCTTCGCCATATATTATGACTTTTGTGTTTTTAATATTTATAATTACGATATAGTATTTTTATCCATCAATAATGTCAGTGTGTTATATAGTATAGGTAAAAAATATACATACTAACCACTACTCTACTACTACTACTTCAATAGTAATAATAATAATAATAATAATAATATATACTGATTATAGCAGACTGCAAATATCTCGTTAATTTTGAGGCAGCTTATTGCAACTTGCAATGATAATGCGTATCTTATAAATGCCACTAAAGCTGCATAAGGTTATGATAATAATTGTAAATTAATATGTAAGAAAACTGATTATTACCTTGTGATATATAAGTGTACCAGTTTATACTAATTTTTACTAACAAACGAGCGACCGTTTAATAAAAAAAACACACAAGTATTTTAGTGGTTAAGAAGACTAAATGGGTAATCATAAGTGAAAAAATAATGTGCAATATGAAAAACTGCTACAATAGTTGAAATATGATGATACAGTGAGGAGGAGGAGGACGGAGAGAGAGATTTTCAAAAAAAAAAAAAAAAAAAGCTACGAGATAAGCTCCGTTTTTATACACGGTAGTGTTCGTGCGTTTATTCGAGAATGCTATATATAATAAGCCGCAAAAAATTGACTCATGATATTTAATCCAGGTGAATGTGAAATGTTGAATAACGAAAAAGTATCTTCTTATCCAGAAGTACCATTATGAGGCAGGTGTCTCAGAAAAGACACTAACTAATTCGTATTAAATGTATTTTGTGATACAATATGGTAATAATATATTTCTAAAAAAATTAAAAAAATTTGTTTGAAAGGGAATCCAATTTCGAACACTACGAACGAACCCAATCAGTCGGTCTTGGATTTAAAGCTGGCCTTCCTTGTCAATTTTTGTAAACTACCTACGAACATTTTCGGAGATACAATGAGAGTGGCAAAGTTGCTTTTCATTTCCACATTTAGCCAGATATCCAGAGTCTCTCTATAGGCTAACTTTGCCAATACAAAATAAAAAACAGAATTTTCACAATCTTCCCTACAAACCGTTCATACGCCGGCCTTGATATATATATATATTAACTAAATGATAAAAGCATGATTTTGTATGGACTCTTAAGAGTTACATGTACTTAGAACGAACTTGATTTTTAGGCAAGTTGACACTCGACTGATAATGTTTCGAGGAAGAGGTAATCTGTGGAGTATACTGACTACTAAAAAGGTGGATATGAGGAGAGCTACTAGATTATGTATTATTACCTTGTGAAACTGGGTTGTTAAACGGTCGGTTTAAAGTGATAGGTGAACCTGGAAGGTATGTTTATACTGCTTACATACAGCACAAGTTTTCTTAAAGTGTTGTCCTACGAAATCGGGGATGTTCTCTACTGGACATAAATCCGTGATAACCCACCAAAAGAACTCGTCAGTACTTCAAATATCGGCATTTTGTAGAATGTTTAAGTTCCTTTTATGGAAACTTTCAAAGTTGTGCTGAAGTTTCAATAATATACGACTTTGACGATTTAAAGTGATAGGTGAACCTGGAAGGTATGTTTATACTGCTTACATACAGCACAAGTTTTCTTAAAGTGTTGTCCTACGAAATCGGGGATGTTCTCTACTGGACATAAATACGTGATAACCCACCAAACTAACTCGTCAGTACTTCAATTATCGGCATTTTTTAGAATGTTTAAGTTCCTTTTATGGAAACTTTCAAAGTTGTGCTAAAATTTCAATATACGACTTTGACGATGTATGGCCGGACGAAAATGCACGACATGATCACACCATTTCACATATACTGCGCAGGCAAATACAACACATGCACAAAATAAAAATGCGAAAAATGTAACTAGTGTACGAATGAAGAAGACTGAAATGCCGTTGTGACGTGTGAGGGTTAAAATTATTGGTTTGGGTAACCACACCACACAAGGATTGTTTGGTAGGGAAACTCACCGATTTTGTACGATAGTATGAAATATGAAATTGTATATCTTTTTCTAGCCATTTTTTGTAAGCGTTTAATCACCTCCCCCGAAAATGAGAATCGGGACAAACGGTACATATATAGACTCCAGGACTCGATGCAAAAATCGAGTTAATAGCAGCCAAATTTTCAAAATGGAAACCCAGAGAGGTAAGATATGCTCACAAATCGTGATATGTATCTACGATTATCTCAGTTATGGTGCGTCAGTCATTCGTGCATATGTATCAACTCAGGTGACAGAAACGGTTAACGTGTCTTCTACAGTATATTACATAATGGTATCTACTATAAAGTCATTAATTAAAGTAATATATCCTACTTTGTACAACTTCTATAAACAGCTTATAAAAATTTTCAAATTTTTACGTTAGATAAAAATATACTATGTACTTTTAAGGTTAACCGACCGAACTGATTCCTAGGTACTAGGTACACAGCACTTGTTAAACATACTTTCATGTCATGTCATGTCATGTAAAATCTGCGTGTAAGGGTCACAATCTGATTTTCTCCACTATCGGACACGAACTCGTATATATCGTCTATTGAAAATTAAAACATTATTATTACTTGTTATGTAAAAGTTAAACTTAAGTTTTGGTTTGAGGAAAAACGGTGATTATATGAAAAATATGGGAATGCGCAGTTGCGGAATATACCACGTGGTTTGTTTAGGTTAAAAAGTACCTGGCAAAGGATAAGTACTTCCTTGGAGTTTGAGTAATTGTGTGCAGTTGAAATGCAATTGAGCAATTAAGAAATGTAAAGTGTATTTTTGCAGTTTTGTAAAAAAAAGATGACCATGAGAAATGAAATAATACAAGCATTCCATTGGATTTATGCCGCAACGCAACTGAAAAGCAAACCGGAATAATGGAAGTATTTCTATTACGACCTGAAAATTGTCATTGGGTAAGGACCTCAAATACAAGATTTTTCCTACTATTCTAACTTTAAGTTTAAAGCATTTGAATGCTATACTTGCCACTGTATTACATACAACTTTTATTATGTTACAATTATGTCTGATGTGTTACAGTAAATATTCTATATAGTGCTCCCTTGTATGCTCTTCTATAAGATAGTAGGGAGAAAGTGTGAAAAATTCTATATACATAATATATGTATTGAATTGAAACTCTGTAATTATAGAGTTAAAGCATATTATTCGCGTAGTGTGCAATAGAGTTTAAGCTAACTTTATTTTCCCATGAGTATCTTGCGCTTCTAATGCTGCCAACAACTTAAGTTTTTTGTGTATACAAATATATGATACTTGATATGTACGGAGACTATTGTTCCATCAAACTTTCTCAGTAATAAAGACTAAAAATCAAAATCCTAATTTTGTAAAAATGTTGTTATTTACTGATAGTGATAAGCTAAAGATAGGTCATAGTGTCCTGAGACATGCTCGCTTACAAAGTTTCAAATCGCTCGCATTTGTTAACTTCACAAAAATGATTTCCCCATGTACATCATGACAATTTGTATCAATCATGACATGAACCTCGGTGGAAATGGAGTATAGGTCGATGCATAATAAGGAAGCGATAGTTTTAGTTTGCGATAATAAGGAAGGATATGGCGCAAATTGTGTGCTTGTAGGACTTTTCAGGGGATTGCTCAATTTGCATCTTGACATTTTGATTTTTCACTCCAGATTTCAAAGTATCCATTTACACACACATTTCATTACTTCATTTTCAAAGTTCATGCAATGCCAGATTTACGGTGAAATAGTTCGTTAGAAGACCTAAATTACACGAAACTTCATTGTTTATTTATGCAGGGATAATGATGTACCATGCAATGCAAATTATCCCGTTGTTTTTCGAGTGCACAAGCACAATATGCAATTGTGTTAATAGTCTAAGAAAGAACTGATTGAACTACTTTCAGTAAATGTACTGCTACGCACCTGCTCAAAAATTCACCTCATAATAAAAAAGTTTCTTTAAAAACTGGTTGCTTTCCACCGTAAAAGTTTCATTTTTGCTTAGAAGATAATGCTACATTTATGTTTTTAGCATTAGGCATCCACTATTATTGGCGGACACGCATTTCGCTAGTACTACTGACTTTACTCCTGCTGTGCATGTGCATACCCACCAATGACCCACTCATTGCAAAAAAAAACAACAATACTTAGCAAATTAACTTTCTAAATAACTTATGGTAAGTAAGTACCGTACCGTACCTCTCTTTGTAGTTCATGCACCTTTGCAAAAACCTCATTGTGTGCTCGCCAAATCTCATATTGTTCTCTTACATTTTTGGATTTTCTAGTGTATTTATAGCAAATACATTGTCTCCTGGATTGCATAACGCGACAAAAAATGCATGATAAAAGAGCCATGCAAATTCCCAACCTTCTGCCACATGCAATTTTTGTTAGAGAAACGTCAACATGGGTAATTATGGGATCAAAATCAGATGAGTCTCTCATAGACTCAATGGAGCGTGCGGAATAATACGGAAACACCAAACAAACACGTAAATTGG
Organism: Dicranocentrus wangi; assembly: GCA_036850665.1. NCBI lineage: Eukaryota > Metazoa > Arthropoda > Collembola > Entomobryomorpha > Entomobryidae > Dicranocentrus > Dicranocentrus wangi. The sequence goes on along the minus strand of JAANSN010001235.1, from coordinate 12,127 downwards.
CAAAATTCCTTTTACCACTTACCTATGACGAGGTAGGTAGTTCACTGGTGTTGTTGTTGCAGTGCATTTATGCGAGTCGTAGTAGCAAGCAGAGTGAGTGCATGACTATGAATACGTACGTAGTAGTACGTACGTAGTATTATGTGCAGTGCAGAGTTGCAGAGCTGACGCGGCCTAAAGTAACATCAGATCATTGCTGTTGATGATGCTCTCACATGAAACCTAACAAAGCCCCTTAGTGCGATGCGGTGGTGATATAGAAGAGAAACGATGAAAGGAAATATACAAAAACAGGATGGAATCATATCGCTTTTACGGATGTACTTGAAAAGGGATATGATCCTTCGCAAATCAAAAGTTTTCCTTACTATTTCTCATGTGCTATGCTATGCTGCTTGCTGCTTTAAATCATTTTCTGGGCTTGTTTGAAAAGGTTTTGACCAAGATGGTTTGACGTTAACAATTTTCCCGTTCCTCGTGCTAATTTTAATCGGTTTGTTCTTGTTGATATCCGCAAGCGCGTCGTCGTACGTAAGTACTATCCATAGTCCATAATATCCATATATTCACTGTGCATCGACCTTCGAATTCGCTTTTTAAGAAAACAGTGTAGTTGCCTGATTGAATATCGTATGACCTATTTTCACAATCATAATAAATCTGCGGTATGCGGCTGCTGACCTAATTTACTATTGCATACTACAAAGAGTAACGACGTGGATAACCATTGATGGACCTGAACATACCTGTGGACATGAAGACAAATTCCAATGCTTAGGAAAGAACAATACGGAACACAAATGCATCATTTTTATGCTTCTTCGTCTGCAGGTAATTTCTCCAAGCTATTTATCTATGTACATCATAGATTATTACACCTTGGCGTTGTTGTCCAGATTTACCGTCATTGCGCATGGACACCATGACGGACGAACATAGCGAAATAAAACTGCAAACACGGCTCGTATCATCATTTCATCATCATGCATGCATGGTACTCGTGTAGGCATGAAATCCCACCTAACTACTTTCGTCGTGCGATATAGCGATATAGAGATGCGTGCGTGCATGTTACGACTAAAGAATGAATTGATGATATACCACACCACGCTATGCTACACTATTATATGCACACTTACTACTACCTACACAAGTTAGGTTCTCCTCGACTACGATGTAGTACTCACGACGATGACGGTTTATATGATGCTTTTCTGCCTTATTGCGATGCAAGGGTTTTGGTTTTGTTATTATGTTGGTTTGCTTGGTCTGATTTTGATTCCCATTCTCATTCTCATCATCTCAAGAAGACCGACAACTTGTACTTTACGTTGCGTTCCATCCATTCCATAATATCCGCTCAGTTCATTCAGTGTGTATCAGTGTATGTTATACTACATACCGCTTTCAAGATTCAGACAGAAGACAATACTACCAAAAAATTCCATTTTCCCATCTCCTTGCCTTTCAGTCAATGTTTGCAGTTGAGTCGGTAAATGCACATATATTTATCAATCATCTTGTTGTGTGTGTTAGTTAGTGGTCTTGTGTGCAGTGGATTTTGATTATTAATTTGTAAAAAGTAGGAAAAAATATCAATAACAACAAGTATTTAATAATAAATGTTGAATGTTTAAAGCTTTCATAATCATAGTTTTAGTAAAGTAGCAAGTACCTCTTCAAATTCTGATCAAAAGATCATCAATCAAGAGGTAGAGAAATTGACGGTTATCTTGATTGATTTTTATGGATTTTGTTTGTAATGAATGATACTAAATGATTTAAAGTCATTCATAAGTAGTGTAGTGTACTGATGCTGCTCTTGCATCTTGTTTTTCATAATAATAGTTGTCCGTTAGGATTAGGATGATAGGATCACACTCTTCTTTGAAGTGCAAGTTGTATTTACAGGCGTGCGGCGTAGGTGTGACATGAATTGAGCATTTTTTTTGTTTTTTGTGAAGGATTTGCTTTTAGAAGCGGTATAAAAAGACTGTGTCATTTGTAACAGCTGATGATGTAGTTGTTTCTGTAACGGATAATAATAAAATCGGTAGAATTGGCACGAGACGAGAGCGGACGGATAACACGGAAAACTTACAAAATTCTTGAAAGTTTGTGAATAACAGGAGTCAGAGGACGTATCAAAATTTATAGTGACACACACGAGTTTTTTTTTAAAGTACGCATTTGTCATTTGCAATCCCAAATTGTTTTTTTTTGTTTTATTCTAAACTTCAAACGGGACTTGGTTTTTGCACAGCATTGGACTATATTATTTGTGCGACTGTCTGTCAATCTTTAGGTTTGCTAGTGCACAAAAAAAGTATTTAATTAGGTTCAGATCAGTCAGATATTATTATTATTACGTGTCAGGTGTCAGGACATTTTTCCGGTGTCAGGATGTTTTGTTCAAACAAGCAAATTCATTCATCATTTTTGGCAAATTGTAATTAATTCCCGATTTTGATGAGAAACGCTATCCTGATTATCATTGTTTTTTTTATATCTAAACTTCAGACTTTAGCGGAGCATCACAAAAATATCAAAAATTGTGTTGAGGACAAAGAGGATTAAAGCCAGCTCAAGAGGAGAATAGTAAGCGAGACGAGTGTTTGTGTTTGAACTGTTGATTTGATTTTTGATTGCCATTAACTTTTCTCGCACGGAACGGTCATGGAGTACTCTTTCCGAATAGCCGAATTATTTCCGAAGGAAATTTCAGCAGTGGGTTGTGATTTGATTCCGGAGCAATGCCCAGGAGTGGCGCATCTTGGACAACGGTAAGGAGCTAAACAAAATTTAGATAATTGTAAAGTGATTGTATAAATTGTAAAATGGTTTGCGTTGCATGCGTCGTGTCGTGCGTCATAATATATGCTGACTTTCAGCTGAGCAACGACAATCGTAAATGGCATTGTTCCTCCCCTCCATTTACATTTCCTTCATTAATTGAATTGATAATCAACAGTCAATTTTTATGGAAAGCAGGGGCAGCGAGATTGATAGCTTGATAGCTATAGATAGTATTCTGGAAGGTTGAAGTAGGTATGAAGAAGGGCACATGCGTGCGTAGTGAGTGTGTACGCAACAACAACAATGACAATGCTCGTGCCCTTTCTTGTCGTCTAATGACGAACGTAGTAATGATTAATTGCACTATTAATGCTGTTGACACAGTCATGGTGGCATCTGCATTCTGCATCTATCCAGTGCACAATCCAGTAGATATTCTTGTTGTTGCACGTTTGGAACTTTTACCTTTACAGCCAACGGTTACTAAATCTATCTGTTGTTTGTATTTTTTTGTATTATTTGGGTTCCGGTGAAGGTCATTCAACAGGTATAAAACCCAAGCACAAGCGCATAATTATGAAAGATATGATAATGGCATGACCTAAACAGCAGGTTTATTTTTTATTTTTTGTATGTTTCTGTCCATCCGTATATGTTGTCTGGCTTCTGGTCTGGTCTGTACACATTTAAACATATCATGTAGGTTATCATCGGTAATGCACACTTTGAAATTATGTGAAGCCACTTGCTCCTTTGTCCATAATTCCATTACATAATATAATGAAATGCGATAAGATACCTATTATATCATCGGCGGAATGATGAAAGCATATGACTCATGCGACTCCGAGTACTAGACAATATCCAGTTCTTCAAGCTTTTGTCATGTAAGTGGTTGTTTGCTGAATAAATAAAACCGGTGTGGAAATAGAAACCCCCAAATTAACACGGCATTTTACTGATACTGATGAACGTATCACTATTTGCAGTAATTAAACTTTAGTCGTAATTTCTGCCTACGTTGTAAACTGGAGTACAGTATCTATGCATTATGTATGTCATCAATATGCATAGCACACATACTACATAGACACACCCTCTAAAAGTCATAAAATAGGTTCTTCTCTCCTATAGGTGAGATTGATGCATTCCAATCATTAACTTTACGTGTAAAATCTTGTATTTTATGTGTTTACGTGTTTAAGCTTAATTAATGTGCTGCAGTGTTGCTGCGATGTGGTGGGCAAAATACAGATATGTTGTAAATTGTAATATAATGGAATCTCGAGGTGTTAACATACAGCCACGTTGGCTGTTTCTAGCTGTCAACTCAACTATCCCACCCCACCAAGTGTACAATATTATAGTGCATAGTACAGTTATGATGAATTACGAGGAATCCTACCTACGGCCTACCTAGATCTCAAATTATCCCATCCCGTATCCCGTCATTTGCGTTTGTTGTTTGTGTGTGTGTGGTTTCACGTTTTCATACAATTTTATAGTCGTATGTGACTTTCATCGTACAATATGAAAAACTTCGGGGCTCTGAAAATTGCAACCATATTTTGCCGTGTCTTTTTTGTCATAGGGAGAAAGGGAGATAGAGATAGAGTTAGGGAAGAATAAATAGAGCAGATTTAACAACAGACTGCATTTTAAACCTGTGCATCCCATAGTTAAAAATATTATGTACTTTGTAATCATAACGGAATATGGTTGTTCACTGTTTTCTGCTTATTACTTCACTCATCTTCTTTTTCTTAAACATTTTTTTCCTCATCTTCCTTTCTGTCGGTTTTTCTTCACGGTGAGCAATTTTTGGCTTTTAACTTAAAGTAGTGTAAACTACCTGTAATGCACATGTATTGTATTGTTGTATCTGTTTTTCAATGACTTCCACTGAATATCGCTTCTGTAATGCAGGTGTACATGTTGTGTGAAGTGGAACTATAGACTGCTGGTTTAAGATTTCATTCTAAATTCCTCCAAAAAAACAGTTAAAATCATCTATGATGTACTTCAGTCAGAATAAGAGCTAAGGATGGATGCAATGCAACTAGGTATAATCTCCTCTATCTAAATCCACCCCCACTCTACCACGAGAATAGTGTTTGATATGATGACTTTGTCTTTTGTATCAAAATACCGCTACTTTTTGCTGCAATAGGAAGTATGTAATTAGAATTTCCCACATTATGTTATGTTGCAGTGTAGCACTGGTTGGTTATATCATTATAAGTCAGAATTTATCAGCCATGTTCCCTTGCTGCGCAACAAACAGTAACCCTTTCAAAACATAAAAATTGTATTATAGTATCATGTACTATTCTATGACATAGTTAGCTACATCTTCATGATGAGGTTTTCTCAGGTCGTGTTCTTGTTGAAGTGACCAGGCGGACCGGGTTGAGTTGAGAATCTTGAGATAAGCTGAAGTTTATAGTTGAATTGATACAGAAAAACATTGGGAGACTAATGACACTTTAGTAGGGAAACCAAAAGAAATCGTGACTGCTACCTCCCAGGCATCTCGTAGGAATGGCTTCTACTAACTAAACTGAACGTATTGGTGGTGATTCGTTGAAGACAAAAAAATATGAAAACGGTAGAATCTGAATCAAAAATGAGAAATTTTTCGCATTACTGTTTTATTTGCAACACTAACGTAAGTGTAGGTAGGTATGAAAAAAAAATTTTTTTACAAAGTCTAAGGTTCTAAGCTCACGCTCTAAATCAAATCTCGAAATGCTTAACTGTTTTGGAGTTTGTATTTGTATTCCTAAATAGTATAAATAAGTTTAGTGGGATGAAGGTGAAAGAATAGACGAAGCTTCGGTTAAGCTTGAAGTTAGAGGAATTTTTTTTTACAAAGCCTAAAGTTCTAAGCTCACGCTCTAAATCAAATCTCGAAATGCTTAACTGGTTTGGAGTTTGTATTTGTATTCCTAAATAGTATAAATAAGTTTAGTGGGATGAAGGTGAAAGAATAGACGAAGCTTCGGTTAAGCTTGAAGTTAGAGGAAATTGGCAGAAGGAAAAATAGGAAAATTGACTGCGAAATGTAGTTTGAATTGAAGTCTTTTGTCTTCAAATAGTAATTAAATGTTTTTGGTATGTGTTTTGTTATGGTTTGTCAACAAAACGCCCTGGCTGCGGCTGACAAGTGACATTGTAATTAAATTTAATACGATTAGAAATGACTATAGGGCAGATAATTAGACAACCCTTTTCACCAGTTCGTTATTCATTCATTCCGAGTGCGAGTGGCACGGCGTTGTCTGACTGATGATTTTATGAAAAAGCCTCGAACAGCTAATTAAAATATCAGATTTATTATTAATTGAGTTCTATTGCGGACTTCAAAGATTACAGCACTGAAATCCATTTGATTTGATTATGCTCTGAAGCACTCTGAAGTTGATGCTTGCGTTTTAGTTTTCATCATGATTCGTGGTGACAGACGGGAAGCTGTCAAAACTATGTAATGCATATAGGTAGGTAGACTAGACTTTGCAAAATAAATACTTTGTAGATAGGCTACTTATTGTTTAGTCGCACTACTCCGTTCATACCCTTAATAATGTGGAACGTGTTACGTGCTCAGTGCTCACTGAAGTATTGCAGCTACACAGTAGTACAGGCTTTAAAGTCATTGGCCTTATGTAATAAGCTAAACGAGGGAGTTTATGTAACCGTGAAGAGAGTAGAAAATGTATTGCTTCGTCTTCCTCCTTATTTCGAGAGCAGCAGATGTCCGCATTATAATAGCCAGATTGAGCTGAAGGGTTTTTGGTTTGTGGAGATTGGGGATGGGGAGGAGGTAGACTGCATGGAAGCCAATCTACAATGTACTTGAGTATATCCACATTCATTTGATCAAAAAGCGAAATTTTCTCACAGAATATGCCAGGTATCTCTAAACTACACCCTTTCCTTGTTTTTTTATGCTGGTTGCTGATTCTGTGTCAGGTTGTACAAAAGACTTTTTAAGTGTACTCACTAAAAAGTACAATAAAAATATTGTAAATCCCGTGACTGTTTTTAAACTCGTGAAAATAACATTTCTGTTTTGCTTACTTTAAAAGTTTGCAACTTCTTCGTTTGCGCATTTTTCTCTTGAGATGAGATACGAACCGTGAACAGAGAACGGAAGAAACGTGTGCGAAGAAAATAGCAGGTTTCAAGCTGTTTGCTTCACATGCACAAAATGGTATTCGTTTCATAGTCCTCAAGCGTCAAACAAAATCAGAACCCAGAAATGAAAATGAGGGAGGAATTCGTGAAGATGAACATCACGAACGAATACATATAATATGTGAATGGCTTTGGTGTCGTGTTCAGTGCCCATTCCTCTTTTTCCCCCATGAAGTTAATCTTGTTTCAAATATATTATATGAACAAATAAACGGAGCCTATTTATGACACCTTATGCATTTTTTAACGTTTAAAACAAACAATTAAAAGTAGTCATTTATTATGATAGTCGTTAGACGTATTTTACATCTATCCGTCAATGACACGGTCAAAATGCATGAACTTTTCGTATCATATATATATATATCGCTCCTGCTATTCCTTGATTGCATTCTTCGAAGTAAAAAAGCCTTTTATGCTGTTAGATTGGATTGTGTCAAAATACTGCACGCGAGGAGGGACATCCATCAACACTTCTTTTTTTATGATAATGATGAAATATTTGTAATTTATTATATTGTTTTATGTTTCGTATGATTTTCTTCCTTTCTAGAACGGTGAAGGACCGTATGTCGCAAATTTTGGATACTATGGGTAGGGCTTCAGCCGAAGCTCAGCAGCTGCACACAGTAATCACGAACGCTGAGAAGTTGAAGACCAGCGTAGATCAGAAAATTTATTTTCTATGTGACTTCTCGACAAACCAAATGGTTGGCCTATTGAAAATTGGCCGAAAGAAGCTGTTCATGTTTGACTTGTCTGGGCAGCAGCATGAAATCGCACCACCGTGTATTCTTGATTTCTATGTTCACGAGTCCAGGCAACGACAGGGTTGTGGAAAGTTCCTGTTTGAACACATGATGAGGGAGGTAAACGTCCCTGTGGAGCACTTTGCAATTGACCGTCCGTCAGACAAGTTATTAAATTTTCTGAGGACACATTATGGAATCACCAAAATCATTCCACAAGTTAACAATTTTGTGATATTTGATGGCTTCTTTGCAAACAGAAATGGTGAGAAAAAACCAGACATTTCCAGTATCATGAAACTCGTGTAGGATGAAACTAACAACAATTCGGTTTATTTTCAGACTATGCTGGCAAAAAATCCCGTTGGGGTGGGCTTGATCAAACGCCAGAGCGTACAAGAGCCGCTTCTCTTCACATTTTGGAAGACTCTGCTGGTTACAATAGCCAGCCTGGAATCCACTTGAGAAACGGCCAATCCAATATTCCGAATTTTGTTCCACGTCGTCACAACTCGACTATAGGTGAGGTACTCCAACCTACACAAAATGGCAGTCACCATCATCTTGAACCTGAGAGGATCAGCAGCTATGCTCGACACATGTAATTAATTAATAGTTAAACGTACTGGAGAATCAACAGCAAATTGACAAGAATGAAATTTCTAACTTTTATTTAATATTCACAGCTTAAATGCTGATGTTAGTTGTATGCACAAATTACATTGTTAATTAGCTTGCGGATTTAATCAATTCATTATAATTTTACTCTAAATTTGTATATTGTATTCATTTAGGGGAAGGGGACACCCAGTGTATCTCTAAAAATCTTTTTTCAAATGGGCTGAGCTAACCGTTGACCAAACCTTGCCGTCTTGAAAAATCAATAATCGCACACGTAGTCGTACTGATTATTCCGACGTGGTTGGGTGTGGAGAATCTAATATCAAATATAATATTGACTCTTCAGTATATTCACTAGTCGACGAGACAGTTTTGGATAATAATGAAAACGAAATATTTGTATTAATTTTAATTTCAATTAATCATTTTAGTCCAATCTTTAACCACGCAACGCAGTATAGAAGTTAATACGTCTGTAACAATAACATAACATTGTGAATGTGAATATATCGCTCTGTAATGCAACTTCTACGGTCGATGTCGACTATTTTTGATCTAATTAGAAATATAACTAAAGAATAGTGATTCGGAAATCGTTACTCACGATCATTCAGTCCACAGTTTACTTTGATACCAACTAAACTATAGATACCTAAGATTAATTAGATAATCGCACTTCTGTTTCCTCTCTATCTTATAATATGAAATATATTAAAATTAATTTTTGTCTTCTTATAATATTTCTACATTATACAAGTGACAAGTATGGTATAACCTGGTTTAAAGCAATATAACCATTCGTGTATTATTCGATCGTGCTGCTGATGGTATAATTGCACACCATGTCAAGCTGTTTTGTAATGGATCTGCTGTGATTGGTGGTAGATGCATATTTCAAGCAATTTACCAAAACACCAAAATTTGTCCCAAATTCGCACTGAAAAATTAACTCTTTTGGGGCTACTGCGTAGTGACCAATTTATTCATGGTAGATTAGGATTACTTCCTTGTCAGTAATAATGGATTTATTGGATGGAGTGGGATATACTATTTAAACTTAACAATATTTAAGACGGTAATACAATAACATTAGGCTAGAGTGTATGCTCCGGTGACATACTTGTTGATTTCTTAAGCAATACCCAATACCCGCAGTGACCACTATCGATTTCGTTCTAGTCCTTTTTTAGTTCTGTAACAAATCTGTTGTTTTCTGTGAAAATCAATGTAATTAGTTGCCATTGTATTGTTTGTGTGTACTATAATCAGCAAGATATATAAAACGATGCCTTTTTAATCAGGAGCTGGATATGCGATGACACTATTCCGCGAATGAAAATTGATGTTGAAGAATGCTACCCAGAACCATATATTCCGCGTGATTTGAAGTTCCATCATGAAGCGTTGTGGTGAAATGATGAGTGCGTTGTTCTTGTTGTGCATTGCGAATATAACAGTTCGTCTCAAGCAGCAATTACACGCTTGACTCTTTAATCCAAAGGATAATTGTGAAACGTCCTTTGTTTATTTGTATAGCGGTAAGTACACTAGTAGAAATCAAACGTTTTATTTTCAACACTACATCACATCGCCAATCACAAATCATCTAACACCTATGCGTTCCCATTAACGAGCTATCACTCATTAATTTTATCTTGTGTAATGTAAATATGTTTTTACCCATGATTTAGTGCAGCTAACACAGAGTTACCAATCACAATAAATTCCTATCCTAAACCTAAAAACGTTGTGAGTTCTAACAGTAAAAGAAAGACTAACTTAAAAAAAATATGAAATATTTACAAATCTTAGTATTAAGCGAAGCGAAGGTGTTTAAATATACGTTAAAAACAAAAAAAAATTAATGGCCGTATGTAAATACACAATAATATTATTTACTGGTTTTGGGGATTCCCTATATTATATACATAGAATTAGCTGATGATTGTGTGTCAAGATTTTAAGTTTTATTTGACTATGCTAACTCTTGCAATCGCAAGTTCGCAAGCATTTACGTATCAGTCTCAGTTGGCTTTCGGTATTAATACACAGATCTAATACTCTAATAATAATAGTTATATTTATAACTCACTTCCATCCGCATCCATACGAATAACGATAATATGAATGGTGCTGTCTCTTTTGGTTTAGCAAGGTTTTGTAATTTAACAACTCATAACATAACCGCCACAAATTTATGAATATTCGTCTATTTTTATTTTTAAAGTAAGCACAATAATATTACATATTATATGATCATTGTCATTGTTCAGGTCTATAAGTTCAAAAATGTTATGAAATAAAAAAAATCATTTACGGTCTTTAATACTAGCCCTGCTTTTGTTGGTTTTATTGTTGATTATTGTTGACTTTCCCGTGAAAATGCATATTTCTTCCATTATTGATCATTCATTAGAAAATAGGTCATAGGTTGAAGGAAATCGGCTTTCAGTACATTATTGTGCAGTTTCAACGTGATAATTATGATATGAAAATATAATATGATGATCTAATACAAACATCTGAAACAACAAATCATCTTCATGAGCCATCTATTAATCACAAACCTTTCTAATCTATATCAAATTTAAAATAATAATTAGCTTACTTTACTGACGCTAACGATTAACGAAAACGAATACACATTTCAAAGACTCATGCGAAATTTGGTTTATATCGATCGAAATCGAAGCGAGAAGGAACGGTCATGACTGGGTTTTGTGTACTCCCATTGAAGTAGCGACAAATGCTGCGACATGCTTGCATACAGGCAATCTTGAATCCTGTTGGGCAAAAGGCTTTTTTAGAAGGATAATAATATTTATCTGCTGTTCACCTGCTCGGCCGGGATCGAATTTGCACATTTTATAGTGCAGCTAGTAGCTTTGTTTAGAATTGTGCATTTTGCACTCAAAACACCTAAATCACCACCCCGCTTTTCAGCTGAATTTTGTAATCATCAAGAGCAGCAGGTAAGTTTACACCGGTGGTACATTAACGAAGAAACTGTTTGTTAATCAATTCCCATTTGCGACTCATTGCTTTTAGTGTTTGGAAAAGAAAGCTAATTAGTTAATAGTTTCATTATTGGTATCATCATTCAAGCAAAGTTTCCATTGTTGATTGTAATTTTATGTGTATTATTGTTAACGTTTTGCATATATTATATTAAATATTAATTGGCCCACTGATTCTCTAACCCTTTGCCCATCTTGGAAGTATAATAGAAAGTAGACAAAAATTATGTACATGGGATGTTGAATAAATGTCCTGTCCTGAATAGTCCTGATGATGTTATTCAATTTATGGTTTTCTACTAGGACTAGGACTCGCTTTTAATAGCCAAAATGGGCCACGACGACGGTGTAGAATCAGCAGAGCCATATAAGCAAAACATAGTGGATCGGATCCACTGCCGACTTTATAATATGTTCAATACGCCAGTTACGTGGTTTCGAGGTTAGTACAAGCTGAATCGTATTATTATGAATTGCAAGTTGCAAGTCCAGTTGAAACATAATTCATTAGTATTGGGTTCAGTCAGCGCCGGGTTATCATTTGCAGTTTTTCCGTCTCAGCTCAGGCACCAGTGAGTTGTAAATTAAAGTCGACAGCAGCGGTAACTTATTTATTGTAACCCGTTTATCATGACATGATTCCACTGGGCATTAGTGGGGTAAAAAAAATTAGACGGCAAACTACTGAACTGAACCCGACGCACGCTCCGCTCACCGGAAGCGTGACCAGACAAAGATGATAATAAT
>JAANSN010001234.1:0-36618 GCA_036850665.1 Dicranocentrus wangi | reverse complement strand
GTGTTGTTTTTGCTGCTATCCTGGTGCTCGACACTCCGCCCGCCTCTAATGTTTACTACAGTTTTGCGTGGCTTCGTGCGTGTTCTTGAGCTGCTGTAATCATCTGATCAATTACGGATCCCGCAATTTTTCTCAAATTAGAGAAAGCTATTTTAACAGTATAATTATCTTTGACTATATGACTATCGATGTAGACAGCGGAGGCGCCATTCACACAGCTTGCGTAGGTTGCTTCAAAGGAACGAACGCCAGGCCAGACCCTAATGTGAATGAACACAATATGCTCCTCTGCTCCTTGTTATCAGATTCATTATGGGTTTTTTAACGGAAGTCATCGAAGCCAACTAGCTAAGCCTATAATACTATATTTGAATATAAAAGGACAACAAATTTCGGCTGAGTTTCGGCTAGAGTTAGAAAAAGCTTTTAATATGTTGGGGAGAGGAGTGAAAACAGGCATTAAAATTGGGATGGGAGCTTACTTACACCATGCTGTTTTTAAGCTTTTAATGATCCCCATCATGAGGCCAGTCTTCAAAGCAAATGGACTCTTGTCAGCCTTTTCAAAGGAAATCCACTTTTAAAAGGATATTTTGCGGAAAAACACGAAGCAAAACGGAGGGATTTGGAAATAATGTTCACCGCTGCGCTGCTGCTTGTTGTGGATATGGACATCAAACCGTAATACAAAATGACATTACCTCCGTACAATTTAACCTTGAGTGTGTAAAATAAGAAGAGACTACTTTTTGGCTCGCTTCTCATCTTGTGGCAAACTTTATTTCCACTTTTCGTATAGTTCTCTCTGCTATCTGTGCTGTACTCGTTCCAGAAGAGTTCATGGATGTTGTGCACATATGATGCAGCCGGAGACAGTGTGGAGCCTTGAAGCACATCTGGGGCAAAAGGAAGAGATGGAAATGTGAGCCAACAAGTTGCTCACTATTTGAGACCAGGTCCCTGTCCCTCTCGTCATTACAATATCATTACACTCGACAATTTCCCATGCGACGATGTCCTCGTTATGACCATGAAATTGGAGGGGCAAATGGAAATCCTGAGAAAACAGAAAGGATATAATTTTATTCCAGAAATAATTGCAGAATAAGTTTAATGTTCTCAGTCCGCATCAGCCTCTTTCCTGACCTAGATGCCCCTTCTTTTTAAACTTTTGAAGGAGCAAACTCCTTCTTTTATTGGAAACTGGAGTTCTCTTTGCGAAAGGAATACTTCGAATTCCATGCTGTAACCTTGTAAAGTTGGTACGTGGAGAAATTCCAGGGCAGGATAACATGACACACGAAAAGCGAAAACTGTGAACGTGAAGTTCCCAGTGCAACTCGCTCATTCCTTCTGTGTCTTCAGCCAATTTCCTCTGTCAAGAAGGGGAGAACGGGTTTACGGGTCTTGACGTGTGTAGTTGATGCCCTGTTTGTTGACTAACGATGAAAGATTTTCCAACTGGCAGTGACTGACTACGTCCTAGCACTGTAGCTAAAATGCATTATACCTGTCTTAAAACCACATTTAGCCACCATTATATAAGGAGGAAGGGAAACCTCCCAATTTTCTTATATCTTGGGGGCTCCTTTTGACTAAAGCACGCACTTTTCTCAAGGTTAGGCCAACCATCATCGACAGTAAAGCACCACCAACCACCCTAAGTGCACTATATATTTTTTGAGTACAGACAAGTAGGGTAAATGAGAGGTTGATTTCTTTCTCCCAAGGAGAAACCTGGTACACTGTCAACTTCAATTTGGCGAAATCATTCCCTCCCCGTTCCAAGCCGCAAGTGATATCTTTCCATTGGTAATGTAATACTTTGAAAGGTTTCAACAATATAAAGAGCATCATTATAGGGTGCATTAAGATAAAGATAAAGAGCTGCTTTATTGTCTTTCCCGATTTGCTGACTGGAAGCTTCTTCATGTTGAAAACCCTGAGGGACGACATCATTCGGTTCTGCAGAGCTATTGCCCAGATTGCAATCCACATTAAGGATCTCCAAGAAAAAGTTACGATGTAATAGTTTTCCTCGTGTCCAATATCTTTTAGAGCCGGGGAATGGTACCATTGGCCACAAGAATAAACATAAAAAGCCGCAGATTGACAGGAAACCTTAGTGAACTACGGGCCATTACGGGATGATGATAGGAATCGATTATAGACAAAGCTCGGGTTTTTTATCGTAACAAAAAATAAAGTGAAGTGTTGAATCTGCACTTTGTGTATCTTTGCATGGCTCGGGAATCGGTCTCTCCTCAAGCTGTACGTGGCTTACAAAAGGCGTGATACATTTTTTGATTGAATCAGCTCCAAAGTAATATTTTATGAAGTGAAGGGTCGCACGACTTGACTCAGTTTCGAAACCCAGCCGGATCCAAGACGAGATGGATAATATATTTTTATTTTTGAGCATCTGCCACCCAACCAGTGTGTATACAATGTGTTTATGGATGCTCTTTTGAACCAAAATGTAAATTTTTTGAATACAACAGTTCCTCACATTATCAGTAGATTAGAAACGGATGAAAAAATGACTGTTGTGTATTATATCGGATCAAATGGGAGTTCGAAGTGGCAGGGATGAAAAGGAGAAGACTATGAATTATTGAGTTGAAATGAGAAAGGGTTACGGGTTTTAAAAAGGCAAGAGGGCCTTTGGGCAAAATCCCCAAAAAATGGTTTCAATTTTCATTCCCATTATCAACCCAGGATGACAGTGATGTTGATCATTATCATCGTTTTTGTTGTGGGCATAACCCAACGTCAACTATTTGCCGAAAACCGAGTTGGAATGTGTATTAAAGATCATTGTTGTTGATTTCATGGTTCATATGGAATGCTCTCTCGTATGGATGGGCTGATTGTGAGTGTAAATAGTGCAGGTGAAGGACCGTACGTACGATCCGTGCAGAGAATGAGCATCGTTGCTGGAGAGGATATTTTTTTTATGCCAAAAGGCATTTTGGTATATTATGGGGTAATTTTTTATATTCATTTTCTTCTTTGAATCCGTTCTCGAATTTGATTAGATATTTGTTGTGAACTTCTCATGAATTGTGTATGATGAAAAGTGGGATAATAGCTATAAAAAATTTCCATATGAATTGTCATCCCTTCACCCATATCCATTCGGATTGAATGGTGTTGAACATTATTAATAAGTGTTTTCGTATATCTCATCGTATATATGTTACGTACAACCGATCATTATGTTTTCCAGAGTTGCTCTGTGAGTAAAAAAAGAGTGTCAGTAGTCAGCATGGATTTTTTAAGAGCATTTTGCCTACAATTTTGTGTAATAACTCTGCACCACATGGAGTCAAAATAACAGATGATGATCATTATTACAACGTTATGTGAAATATGCTCCGCAATTCATTTTACAAGTCTATCCGCCCACATCGTGATTTACGCAAGAAATATGAGTCCATATTGCACCACAACATGGGTTACCATTACCAAACACGAACAGGTTTTTTCTTCCTACGATTTCTGCGATACAGAAAGAAAGAAAAAAGAAAAGGCTGTCTGTGAGATTTCCATATCTTGCAGAAGTCTCTGCTTAGCATGATAAATACGCACAGGGAAAAAGTGATTTTGTTGGCACGACATGAAAATGAGCAATAAGGTCAGGCCCTGTGTGCAAAAAAAATAGTTTCAGTCCTTTTTCCACTTTCTCTTCAGGTTATTAAGTCACTCGCGTCGAAAGGAGGAAAAACAGTGTGTAAAAAAGTGGAAAACTTTTTTTCCTACGATATTTTTTTCCACTAGCGCGCGGCGCTCCAGTCAAAGCTATAAAATATGGAAACATGGAAGGATAATAACTTTATGCAGTAATGGAATATAAAACGTGGCGAAAAAAAGTTTTTTCTTTCCTGCCAGGAATAAATAATGAATGAACAGCTTATGAGAACTTGACTTGAACACACGTTGTGGGTGATGGATAAAGTGGAAGGATGCCGCTTCTCTCAGCGTTTTTAGCGTCTTCCATCCAAACTGGGGTAGACCAATGGAAGATGAAATGTTGCCAAAAAGCATAAGATAAATAAGATACTTACCAATTTCCCATAGGATGAGATAACACATATGAATGATGCTTTTACGGAGAAAAACAAATTACACCTTGGTGTATAAAATGTATATAACGAAAAGTTTATATAAGGTTAAATAAATGCCCTAATTTTATTCTGACAGAGGGATATGCTTTTTTGAGCCGAGTTGGAAAATCCTTAATGCGGACTCGGAGAAAAAGTTAAATGGATAACGTGTCAAAATTTCGTGAAAAGGTCACGAGTCCAACCTCCGCCGCTTTTTCACGAAGTGTGGGGTAGAGATCCGAAGTATTTTTTCGTCCTTTCCAGAGGAAAAGTCTTTTTCCATTAGTTATACCATTACTGTTATTTATGGAGTGGAGTTGTGATTCGGGAGAAAATAATAATTTCAGTGGAGTCGTTCCAAAGTTCCTAGTNTCCGAAGGCACGACAGCCTGGATTTTCTCCCGTATTCCTTTGTGCGCCGGCTTTTGTTCCAGCTTGGGATAGATTTTGAGTAGGAGCAGGAGCAGGACAAATTTCATTGTAGTTTAACGCCCAATCTTGGAGCCTGCGAGTAATTAAGGGCTCATTGAAATGGTTATTTTCACTTTGTGAAAAGGTGAGATTAAGTGGAGACATTGAGTTAACGTCATTATTTCCTTGGGATTATGACACGGTGGTGCATGTGTACACTACACTGGTGCACACCCGGGGAACGTGTATACAGGTCTAATGAGGCTTGAGCTGAAATGTAAAATGTTTATTTTCCTGGATGATTCCCCTTTCGGGGAGTGTCACCACATCACATACTCCGAGGGAAAAGAGCTTTTTCCTTAAAGTGTCAATGAGACTGGTTAATATTATGCATACTTTATCTTGTCTACTCGCAGTTAGCACAAGGAAACACAAACAGATTTTCATTTTCCCCTCTCGTGCAACATGCTTTTGTTGTGTACTGCCGGTGGTGGTGGACTGTTTTGTCATTCCTTTCATCAACTTTGGTACATGTAGACAGACATGTTTGCCGTCATCCCACTTGTAAAATTTTCCAGCTGTTTCACATCTCTCATTTTCTCATACGTCTGCTGCTTTCTATTCATTCCCGTAATTCCACTCTACTTAATATTTATGAGGGGAGAGGTATAATTCATTAATTATGTAATTTCTAAGCTGCGGGGTAGGCATATACAGATTGTTTTGGGCATGGCTTCCCTAGAACAATACCGAGTGAGTTGGGTATGAATGAAAATCCGAGAATTGTTTTTGTTTTATTGAGATTATAATATAAATGGGTGGTGTGGTGACAATGCGGCAATTATGCATGGGGCGGTGGTGAAATATAAGACGATTTGGTGAAACGCTGCATACACCTTTATTTTCGGGAGAAGAGTTGTATGTGGTATGTGGTAAAAGGGATTGTGATTTTTCCTGAATAAATTCCAACCGGCGGGTAGCAACTTGATATTAGAAACTTCATACTCCGCCCGAGAAACTATGAGATAAATTACATAAACAAGCTCCAAACTCAACGCAAGGCGAGTATGTACAACTGATCCATAGGATATATATCAGTTTGGAGTAAAGCACATAAATTTTTGTTTCATGTATTGTTCTCCACCTGGAATCCCGTTTCCCATGAATCTGTCAGAGAAAATAGGGACCAGTGCTCACCTCCTCCGTATAGTATCAGTATCCATCACCATTACCCTAATTACTCTGGGCCACTTTGGTGATTTAGGAAAGGGCATAGGTAAAAATGACAGGTTTTCTTTTGTGCAAGCAGCTCTTTCCAAATCCACCGGTATTCTTTTTCCTCGACACGATGAGAATCCCTGGAAGAGGAAAAAGTGGGCGAGGAGCAAGAAAGAAAATCGATTCGGTTGAAAATTGCCATTCCTGGTATTTTGTTCCTGAAATGAGCAAATTCCAATCCATTGGAGGCTTAATTTCGCAAAAAATGAAATGAACAACCCAGGAAGGGTGACAGTGAAGAGACATTCTGTCCGTGGGCTACAGGATCCACTTTTTACTCCACATAAAAAGCCGCCACCATCTTTTTGCGGCATACACACGCTCCATTTTTGTGAATTTTCACGGAGCTCGCGCTGTAAATATATCAATATCACTTGCACAATATTTCCTCATTTTGAATTGGATTTTTTATTATCAAGCGGAATCTCCGCTACAATGAAATAATCGTAATTAAATAAAGTGCTCGAGGATTTCGGAAAAAGCAGGCCACACTCTAATCCTTGTAAAAACCTCTTTGACCGCAATCTGGAAGGCATGGATTGAAATGAGAGGTGACGTGTGCATCTGTGCAAGCTCTACTGGGCGTTCACCTTCCTTTCTTCGTAACGTACTTACGTATACGCAGTACATGAACACTTGGGAAAATATAATATTATTAATACGCCTTATATAAGAGTGCCCGCTCGGGGAAATATCCCTTTCCCAGGCTTTCCCTTGAACCATCCAGGTTCCTACTACGTCGTGAGATTTTCCAGCTAATTGAGCCTCATTTGTTGAGCAAGACGGATATAGGGATTTTCCATAGGTTTTTTTGTCATCCCATCTCCCACTTTCCCGTCGTGTCCCAACTGGATCGAATCCGGAGTAGGTAGGTATATAATCACGTAAATTATTCGTTGGGAAAAACGGAAAGAGAGGCAGAGCTGCATTTGAAATGAGAAAGCGTCCAAAGAACCAAACTAGTTTTGTCAGATGTCAGGGAACACACACGATCCACAAACTGTAGAGTGGATTAAGAATCCAAGATAAATTCATGTTATTTCGTTTCCTCCACAAAATGTAAGGAAGACGTCTAGTTAAAAGATCTAAGGATTTTTGAATGCATTATACATGTAGATACGTCATGAATGAGTGATGTGTTTGCTTATATTATTCGTCGTCTGTTTACATGTATATTTCCACCGTTTTTTTTCTTCTGGCAACTCAAAATACATTTTGATATTTGGAGTGGTTTCCCTATTTTGTTTGACAACGAATGACGGCTGGATGGAAACCTGGGAATGGAAAACTTCCGAGTTTGTTTCAAGTCGGGCAAACCAAACCTCACGTTTTTCAGAGCTCTCATTTCCTTCCCTACTTATATCCCCAGTTGTAGTTAACCAAGGGAAAAGTTTAATAAGTTGGGTTTATTTTATTAGAGTAGCCACAAGTGGAACCCACTACATATTTCAATTCTGGGATCGATTAAGGGAGAAAAAGGTTTGAGAGTGGTTTTTATATAATTTTGTCAAGAGTCGAGTTTGTATGCAAATGGCAATTTTTCAATTCTGCTGTCAGCCCAACCACAACTGCTGCAAGAGTGCAATGAGCACTACTCCGGCATAAATTTCGTAATGAAAAGTAATTTCCTATGGAACAGTTGCCGATGCATTGCTCATTCGGGACGGTTCTCCAAAACTTTTTTGGGGGGTTATCGGGTACCGCGAACAAGAATAATTAAAAGGGGACCTAGCCTGGTTTCTGGTTTCACAGGTAAAGTAGTAATGAAGCGGACATGGAAAAGTTGAGAGAGCCGAAAACCTCACCTCTCTCACGCTGCCTGCAACCGCAAATCCAATTTTCTTTCTCATGAGCTACCTGTTCACTCACTCTTGTTGATGCAGGGGAAAAGATTCATAATGCTCGGAAGTGTGTAATATTCACAACGTTAATGACTTCCCAGAGCAGCCCGAGACGGGAAATTAATGATGTGACTTTAATATATACTCTCAAGCATTTGGATGACAGTGACAGTCAGAGCAAGAGCAGGGGCACTTGAAGTGGAAGTGAGATTACACGAGAATGGAGGGTCTCATCCAGCTAGTATCCAGCCCTCTCTGCTAATGACTTCCTGCATATTGTATACCTCTGATAGGATATCACATCACATCACTCTACAATATTTTGTGTTAGAACCGTAGAATACTGTACTCGACTTGTGATGTGAGTGGTGGCGGATCTATGCATTAACAGGAGCCTTGTGTCACTTTCATCAAGTCAAAATTGGGAAATGTAACGGATATATTTGGTACCTCACACATTTATAACAAAACCTTCATCTTTTATTAATCGTGTAAACGTCCGTCTACATTATAACGTACAATGGGTGCACAAGAAACACAATAAACAACCTTTTCCTAAATTGTAGTGTCGAGCTTGTAACCTGCGTCTTTCCATGATTATGCCAACTGAGCTAATTGTCAAATTACTTCCCTTTTCCTGTACCAATCTTACTTAACAACGTGGGTTTGCTCTATAATCATTAACAATGCTGGAGATTTGGCATTATTCTTGGAAAGGAGAGAGAGAGAGCTTGGGAGCTAATCATTTAATTGCAGGACTCATATTTGTGTAGCATATTGTTAGGTACTTTAACAGAATTTCAGGGATATAATTTAGTAAAAAAGAATTGGTTGATAAAATATTCAGTCCTGTGTATCGATTTTATTCTACTTTCAACCCACTTCTAGTTAGTTAGCATCTAGTTTCCAAAGGTGCACATAATATGCTTCACCATCTGCTCCATTTTTCCCTAGTTCCGTTGAATGATTAAGGACGCAAACCCTAGAGCAAAGTTTCTGCTGAGAAAATAAGGTTAGAGCAACCTTTCGTTGACGCCGTTTGGGTGCTGCTGCAATGCAGGTTTGGTTTGGTGGTGGTGTGATGGTGCGATAATCAGTTTGAGCCTTGAGGCGCTTCCACGAGTTTGTAATTCTTATCGGGGGAATCTGTCTAATTAAGGGGCGTTTCAGTTTATTTTGTTAACAATAGGGTACCTCCATGTTAGCGGGGTTTTGGTGAAGGTGAGCAACTGGAAGCAAGAGGAGATGTCAAATATTTGCTTTAGAATTAAATTCCTCGGTGAGTTTAATTTACAGCTGTTCGGGACGTCCCTACTTGTAGGCAGTTTTAAGCTAGAAAAAATATAAATGTCAAAAAATTGCTCGCCTCACATTTCACTTCCTCTGAATTTCACACAAACTTTCAAAGTACGAAGCACTTCAAAAAAAGTCCGTAGTCGGATCTCATGCAAGTCTTCCGTCACATTTTCACTTTTCCGTCAGTCACACACAATAATAGCATGGGCCATGAGAAGACTTAGAGTAAGTTATTTTCCTCGTTGTGCTCGCATGCATGAGCAAAAGGCATTGTTGCTTATATGGATTGCATTGAGGACAAAAGCGGCGGTGTGACAAGAACATTGCACTTTCATCCTCATATTTTCTCAAATAATGTCACTCCGCCTCGCAAAATGCATCACCACTCTATACAACTTTCCTTCCGTCGTCCCCATTCCCATTCTCTCGAGTAACCACTCCAACTTCCAGATTTTTATTATCTGACATTCTTTTTCTTGAGCAGTGTTCTTGTACACAATGCAATGTAATGCAATAACTTTGCCGGGCAAAACTGTATACTTTTATTGCATCACATTCCATCCAAGCGTACATCTCTCTCGCGTATGGCGTATGGGGGGCTCCCTAGAAATAAAAATCTGAGCGAATCTCTCGGTCATTTCCTACTCCTATTCCACTTATCTTTTCATATCTCACATTGAATCAATGACTACCACCCGAAGAATACTATTGCAAGGCATATAAGAGAGAAAAAGTCTACAAGGAACCGGTACAAAGTCTACAATATTCTGTCCAAACATCCTCCCGGTTTACTATTTTTTTTAGTAAAGTCAGAGAGAGACACAAGCCTGGTTACAAAAGTTGGTTGTTGAATGAGGTGACCACGATATAGGAGATCCACTTCACAGTCCATTTACTACTTTTGTTCTCCCAGCTTAATCCTTATAAGCTTCTTTTGGCAGATGGGAACACAAAAACCCGCTGGTTTAGTATTCTCCAGACCGCCCTGCCGGAATTGACTCTGAGCGTGTTCAACATGACTCAATCATTTAGTGTGATCAGATCAATCGAAGAATCTCTAGACAAAAAAACCGGCTTAGACCAGTAAAAGCCACTTCTTGCTGGGGCACACAGCACAGCACACAGTCTCAGCCGTAATGGTATAATGGAGCGCGGGGAAGCCTCATGGAGAAAATAAAATATCTGGAATTATCTCTGTGCTTTCCCCCACCAGACCGTATCCCACAAGGCACTGTATTAAAGTAGCCACAAGCAACTGTTTTCTCCTGACATTACCAATGCCTCGAGGAAACATGTAACACAATTTTTTTTAAAAAAGAAGGAATATATGTACTAATGGTATATGGAGGAGAGAATATTCCTCCTCCGGTATAAAGGTGGCGTACATTTTATGTCTCGTGGGTATTCTTCAAAATGTTGTCTTGCTCTCGTTTTTCTCTCTTTCTTTGTGGTAATTCCAGCTGGATAAAGTTAGTGGTACAATAGGATTGTTGGTAGTAATCAAGTGTGGTAAACTTGTTTAGGATTGTATGTATACGGCCTAGGGTTTGTTGCTCTTTTTTTATTTCTATTTTCCTTCCTGGAAGGAAGACTACACACAATGGATGTTTACTTTGGATGAAGCATAATACATATGGATATGGATACATAATATACACCACCTTTGTCCTACTTTCCCTTTGCCGCAGTATTACCCACAGCGAGGAACCGCTATTACCACCGGCATTTTACTAACTTTTAGACTGTCAAGAGGGTAATAAAGAATAAAAAAGCTGATATTTTAAGGGCAATAGATGGTGGAGTGTATGACTTTTAGAAAGGTGGTGGAATGTGTCATCTGTGCCGGGAAGGAAATGAGCTATGAGCTAGCAATTAAAATTTTTAAAATCTCCGCATACATGTAATATATTTCAAAATTGTTCTTAACCGTATATTTACAGTAAATAATTTCACCCACCAGTAACCTTTGATAACCGTTGACCACAATATTATTATATTATTATTTTACTACACCGGTATACCAAACCAAAGTTATAAGATATCAGTTATCAAGGAAGGTAATACTGACTGTAACGTAAAGTTGCAAAGGTTCTGAACGATTCAGAAGTCAATTGCGTGGCATTTGCAATAGGCTCGTCGAATTTACAAAGTCATAGAGAATTAGTAGGATGCTGTTTCAATGGTGTATACGTACTTATATAGCGTCCTCCTTTCATTTTCGCAAAGGGAACCCTGCAACTGATGGCAGATATCTATGTTGTGCAAAGTGAGCATTCGTGTTTCCTTGAGTGTCGCGATTTACGTCGATAATTTAATTTGAATGGAAAAATCCCCTTTGTGCTTCACTTCCAGGATTACTCTCCCACTCTCTCTCGCTCGACATAGCGAGACATCCCAAACGAGAATAGGAGCTTCACAAGGGATCTCCACTCCTCCCTTTGCACCAAGATTTTTTGATTGAATTCCATCCGATTTTCAGTCTGGCTTCACTGTTGATGTGTAGGTGGTGTATTTCCCTTGATTCTCTTTTACAATCACCAACCTCATTCGACTTTTTTTTCGCTGTAAACACAAATTGAATCAGGGTCTTATGAAGCGAATACAAACGCCACTGGAGCGTACTACATTTTTTCCCATTTCATCGACATGATATGTCCCTAACCCCTGATCGGGCTATACCCCGTGTGTATAGGCATAGCCAGTCAGTATTCCCTGGCATCGTTTCCACCTAAAGGCCTTTTTTGGTCATGTTCATCGTCATTTTCGTGAAGGTAATTCAAGAGAAAGAGGAGCTGACCTCGTTACACGAGAGCTCTACCTTCTTTACATCGATCACGGCTTTTCCCATCCTATCTCCTCCGCGTATGCCCTTTATATAGGTTCGGATTGATATTAAAGGCAGGGGCTATAGGCTGGGAACTGTTGTCAGCAGCAGTGCTCGCTGGAAAAAGGAAGCTGAAAATTTTCCAGTGTGAACATAAAGGCACTGCTTCCACTTCCACTTGAATTTTCTTGATCCACTCATGCTAATGAAGCGAGACTAGCCTTATTCCGGGTGTGTCTCCTACTTTACCTGCTGAGTGCCTGGTATATATAGGGCTCCTTACTCCGAACGCGAAAAAATATTCATCTATAAGTCCTTTTTTAGCTATAACACCAAGAGGAACCACTTCCATACGACAAAAAATTTAGCCCGTTACACAAAGTAGATGAAATGCGATGTCGTATTTCAAACGGATAATGTGCACCTCTCGCTCTTTCACACAACGATTTTTTTCCGCAGTATAGTAGCTTCATGAACGCTTTTATATTTTTTCACTCCCTTTTCCTTTGAAGAAATGCAAACAGAATGAGCAGGACTGGAAAAAATGGGAGTCATTCTCATCCCATGCATATTTTATTTAAAGAGTAAGCCACTCAAATAGAATCGAGGGAAACCCACAGGGGAGCATTTTCTCCCTGTCGTAATCCTGTAGTTGGATGCTTCCCCGAAAACGGGTTATTGAGTAATACCATCGTTTCAAGTCAATTTTCTTGAGTAAACTGCCATCTTCGTGTGCCCCCTGGGATTTATTGGAGACCAGTGGGCGAGGAAACGGAGTGTTTAAATAAAATTTGCAATGTAAAAATTTACAGGTGTGATGAGCGAGGAAAATGGGGACAGCGAGATGGAGGAAGAGAACCCATTGTCAATTGTGCCAGTGTCGAAGAATCGGGTGTACCAAAGGGCCCTCGGCAAGTCCAGCGTCTTCACTTGTTCTGCGAATGTGGAGAAACCTGAAAGACTGAGTGATTTTCGGTGGTGGTGGCCGGACGGGAGAGCGATCGAAATGTCGGATGCCAGGTATATTGCTTAATTAAGTGGATAAGGAGTCCACCAAATTCATAATAAATATTTTTATTATATCATGTTGTTTAACGGAAAACATGTATTGTCAAAGTATGTCGTAGATATTTCATGTAACAACATATACGTTAGAATTGTTAGACCAGCAAATGCGCAGCATTGTTTTTTCATGGAAATTTAAAATATTTTCCTTCATTTTTTTTCTTTTCATTTTGTAAATCCATCCAAGCGAAGGATATTATGATGAGACGAGGTAACTACCACACACTCTCTTCCTCTTGATGTTGTGGGCCTTTTTAGCATTCCGCCGCTGCGCTGATTGTTTTTTCGCTGGCTGAGAATGTCAACTCAATCAAACCCTAAAAAAATATATACCTTTTTTGGCCTGTCCACCCATGCCCACAGTGTGTTTGAATGTAATTTGCAAAATCCTGTGTGTGCAAACATCCTGTGAATGTTTTTATACATGTCTCCTTGTGACTCTCCACATTTTTCAGCCAAGTAATATAATATATAGCTTATAGTAGGATTCTTTTATGATTTTTACGCTATTGCGCTGTGTAGTAGCAGGTAAACAAGATGAATGAAGAATGATCAATTGTGATGATAATATATTCAATGTTTGTCCCCAGATTTGCCCACCGCTAGTCTAAATGTTTTTTGTGCTTGAGTTGCCTGAACCAAACTTGAGACCCACATTTAATTACTACAAGTGGATAAAATAATAATAATTGTCTATCCACGTTTTTTGTGTGGGGTGCCGGGTGACTGAATGTGATTGATGATTGTGATTGTATAAAAAAGTTAGTTTTTTTTAGTTTTCTGTGTTAGGAGTGTAGATATGCAGTACGCCCTGTTCTGCAGCTAACCGGGTGGTATGGGTAACTCTGTAGCTATTCAATGTTTTAGATTGCGTGTAGGAGCGACAATTTTTTAGTCGTGGCTGTCTATGTCTATGTTTGTATAGAGAAACGCAGCGTGTAACGTAAAAGAGTTAAAAGATATATTTTAGATTGGATGGAGAAAATGTGTATAAATTACAGGGTGGAGATTATGAGAGATCAGCCCGGCTCCTTGACTCTGCTCTTTACATCCATTCAAGAGCTGGATTTGGGAACGTACCGGTGCAGTGCGACATATGATAACTCGAGGCAGCTGAAAACTGACTTTACTCTTCGTGCTTTTGGTAGGGAAGGGAATCAAGTCTAAATGAAAAAGCTTTGCTAATTACTGGTTTCAATTTGTTCGGGGGTCATGTAATTTTGTTTGGATTTAGTGCCAATCACCTTCGAGGATGCACCTACGAACCAGTATGCCGTGAAAGGGCACGACTTCCTGGTGAAATGCAGGGTTCGAGCCGATCCCGAGCCGCACATTGACTGGAAAAAGGATCATCGCGTGGTGAACAACAGCGGTAAGTCTCCAATTCAAGATGAACTGCATGCTTTTCGTGTACAAATTTTAATTAGCATTGACAGCTAGTCATATCCAACATCAATTAATATAATGTACTTCCCGATGAATCAAACTTTCCAAGAGTAGAGGTAGAGGTGCAGTCAACGTAATTAGATTTTAAGTTAAAAGGGTAAAAACACTCTCGTGTTGGCCAATGCAGAACAGAACAACAACACAACGCGCGACGTGTATGTATTACGACGAAGGCGATTATCACTTTGGAGCTTCACAAACGCAATAATAGAAAAACCAATATCGATCAACAATATTATCATCTTTTGGGCTTGGTTATATAATAACTACAAGCATCTTGTTCTTAATACGTCAGTATGAGCCCAAGAGTCCCCTCTCCGCTACTTCCCCCTTCGTATTTTCGTATTTACATCACGAACCTCTCAATATCAAGAAAAGGAGGGAGAGACGTTTATTACACGATACTGTTAACAACTCGACAAAGTAAAAAGATATATAAAAAGAAGAACAACAGGATGCATGCACGTTTTCCAATCAAGTCCCGTTGTTAAGCCCATCTCATCATTTCCCCATTTTGAATCATGCATGATGCTCCATGGATATTTTATCGATACGGGAGTTGCATGCATCCTATCCGATATTTCCAGCACACATGCATGTTCTCCAGTTGGTTGTGTGGATGTGGATGTGGTGGTAGTAGCTGTTGAAAGCAAAATTAGAAAGGAAATTCTGTAAGAAGGGAGTAAAAAGTTTTGCTCTCGTGGTTCCACAAAAACGGAGGAAAATTTATGGGAATCTGTTGTGGTTTCCAACGAATTGCAATAAGGATTCCACCACCATCACCGAAAAACCCGAAAACTGCATGTTTGAGAAAATGGGGAAATCCACGACGATATGGTGGTTGCTGCTGCGGCAGGATGATACCGTGTTTTCATATGCACGCTCAATTCACTGCATCATCAATGAGCAGAAGGTGCATCATCCACATAGCATCCAAACTGCAGTAGCACGTAGGCCCTAAAGTAAACATGATTTTTCGTGGGACCCAAACAGGATATTAAGAATGGCTAAGTAACAAAGCGAAATTGCCTTTTTACCCTGCTGAGAAATTACATGTGAATGAGAGCAGTGGCTAATATAATGTGTCGTGCTTAGGCTTGTCGTGCTTACCTAACCTGGTCGCCAACGATTTAATAGGTATGTTTGTGTGTACACAACAGTAGTACACTAGGATTCGAGTCTGGACAACAGGAAATTGAATCAGGGATTACTGCTGGCGATAATCTTGAAATAAATGGAATGAATGAATCAAACGACTAGAATATAGCAGTTTCATACAGAACTGCATATTGTAAGCTAGTTTGTGCGTGTACACAAATCGTTCCTTGTCTACGGGGAAAATGTGTATTTTTTTAAATAGGGGGTCGCAGAAATTGGAAGGGAAGTTATAATGCTCACGAAACAAGGATGTGCAGCATTAGTGCAGGCCGTTACTCATTAGTGCAGGCCGTTACTGCATGGATGAGCACTCTAGATGGGCTTTATGGGTCAGTGAGCTCAATGATTATTAGTACGACGACGACGATGAGCGACGCGACATTATTAGTCTAAAAAATGTTGATGTAGGGATAAATGTATGTATGCATTGGAATTGCTAAACTTGCATTTCGGAGGAAGCCTTGTAAAAATATAGAATCGGAAAGTTACGCATTTTCTTTATCTAATTAGCCGGTGGTCAATGCAGTTTGATTGATGACATTTTCGTGTCTGGTGTTCATAAGGAAGCGGGCCGAAGCAAGTAAAATATACGACGAAAGTTTGTATGCCAAGAAGCACTTTTGTGTGTTCGACGGAAATTAGAAATTAACTTTGTCCGCTTCCTGTTGACTATTCCTCCAGAAAAAAATAACTTGTTTTCTTTGTCACATACGCACTTTCATTTCGTTGATTAGCATCATGCTGAATGAAAAACGTAATATGCTGACCTTCGTCCCCTCTTGAATGACAAAAGTTTTCAAGAGCATCATCTCGCAGAATCGATCACTCTGTGATAACAAGTTGGGACATAAAAAGGACATTGTCCTCCTTGGTCCCCCTTTAATTTTCTGAAGTCGAAAATGAGGGGCACAAAACATTGAACAATTTCGGCTACAAAAGTTTGCTGGAAATGTAGAAGATGACAACTTCCCCAACCTCCTTTATTAGAGGCATCTGGAATAAATAAACTGTTTCATGAGATTACTTTCCTGATATTATATGACAGGGGAGGATGATGATGGATGAGAATGGAAAAAATCCAGTGTATTATATGTTACTTAATTGTTAGCAAACACTATGGCGCACCAAGTTTGTTACCTAAGTTAGTCACGGCGGAGGTGGCGACCACCACCGTAATATAATATCTCATGTTGCACCAGGATTTCCTCTGAAAGTCATCCTACAACATTGTAACACTGTTTATTTCGCTATTTAACTCGTATATTTTTTTCCACTGCCGTATATTTACAGATCATTTCGAGATGCGCAGCGACGGGGTAATAATTCACGGAGTGACCGAAGACGACGAGGGAGTTTACACGTGCCGTGTTCGTGTCACCTCAATGGGCACAGTTGAAGAACGTCACATTCAGGTGGAGGTAATAAAACCTGGCTTTTATATATGTTTCGTTTATTTCCCCCAAGTTTACTACTAGGAACATAGGCAAGTGCAATTATAACATGAAAATAGTTACTTTTAATTGCTTCATGTTCGCATCATTTGGAGCAAACGGAGCGTGACCAAGTCAGGGGTTGCACAGTGTGTGTTCATTTATTTGCTCACGACGATCAGCTATAAATCCAGCTAAATTTGATTGCCCTTTACAACCTTGCTATAAAACAAGTGTGTACGCTGTGTACTTTGTACGTATGTATGTATTTCACATTTCCTAATTTGTTCTAGGTTCATAAGCTTCCTCAGCTCACATCCAAACCGGAAACGATCGAAGGTGTAGAGTCTGAAAGTGTGACACTTCAGTGCTCTGCTAGCGGCAAGCCACCACCGGAATACGAATGGGTCAACCAACACCGACAAGATGTGCGTATGTTGGAGCGTCACACAGTTGACAAGTAAGCAATAATAGCAATCGATATACCGAAAAAAAGTTTATATCAGATCAAATACGTACGTAGTTTTTGAAAGGAAATACTCCCTTTCCCTCATTATTATTTTTAATGCATTCCATATCACAACTAGTTTTCCCATCGGACTCCCAAACTCCCACTCACACTTTTTCTCTTGTTACACTTCACCGCTTCGGTTTTTTCCAAATCTCGAAAAAAAATCGTCGGTGAAAGAAATTTCCCATTTCATATTGTAAAAAGCAGAATAAATAATAATATGTGGATGCATGCATAATATGAGACTCGACGACGACGACAAGTTTGACAACTCATACGGGAAAAGTAGAAAGCGTGAGGAATAATAATGCTGACTCGGAATGACTTAAGGCTAAGCTGAAACGAGGTAAAAGGAGAAATCCTGTTGATTGCATTTGCATGCATGCATTCCAAATACTCAAGGAAGTATCAAAAGGATATATGGAAAAAGGCGGAATCATGTTTCCTCATTTTCCCTACATTTTCCCCGGAACAATCCTCCTTGTAGTTAAAAAAATGTTGGAGAAAAGTACGGATAGAAAAAAAAACATTTTTTTGGTTACTCAACCAAAAGTGCTTATTCCCCTGTTCTTCACATTTTTTCGTCTGTAACCTAACCCTCTCCAAAGAAATGAAAAAGTTTTAGATTGAATAATATGAGATTGTGCTTGTGTGTGTGTGAAAACCCAGGTACAATGGAACTTTGCAAATTGACGGGCTCCAAAGGGAGGATGCGGGTATTTACACTTGCACCGCGAGAAATATGCCGGGTTACGTTACAATGCAGTCTAACCTCAGTGTTGTCACTAAGCCGGTGATCACGGAGTATTGGAATATAACGTAAATACACTTTTACAGCTATTATGTGCTCTTTACTGCTTTTTCAGTACAAAAATTTTTGTGCTTTCGTGGCTCCTCCGTTAAACTTGCATAATTTTGGTTTGTTAGAACACAAGTGGGTGGAAATGCCATTTTAACGTGTCGTGCAACTGGAGAGCCTGCACCTGAAATCAGAATCTTGAAACAAGGGAATCGTGAGTCGTTTCCAATTGGACCTCATAAGCCTGACCCGAGGATTTTTGTGGAGCAGTTGAAGGATAAAGACGGGACGACAACGGCAACCCTTCGTATTGCGGAAGTGATGAGGACAGATGACGGAATCTATTCTTGTATTGCCAGAAATCAGAGAGCTAAAAGTGAGCAAAATTATTTATTGATGCAATAATTTTTAGGACAATTGAAAGAGCTTCAATTTTATTTTCAATTTGTAGCTGAGCAAACGGGGCATATCACGGTCGAGTTTCTACCTACTTTTGTAACTACTCCAATGCGAGAAGCGTGGTCATGGGATAGGCAACCTGTGAACGTGACATGTATGGCTGACGCTATTCCAAATGCTACGATATCATGGTTTATAGAAGGACCCCCAGAAATTGTTGTGGATAAGTACACACCCAACATAAAGCAAATTGGATTCAAGTCCGCTAGCTCCCTAGAGGTAAACTAGAGTTTTGAAAACTCTTAAATCAATATTGTGAAAGTATAAAAAAGTGAGTAAATCCACTTGGCATGTTTTACAATGTCTTTGTTCCACAGATTCATCCGGTGAACAAACATTTATACACGTCGTATAAATGTCAAGCCACCAACAAGTTGGGACAAGCTGAACACCGCGTCCAACTCAGGGAAGCCCGCAAGCCCGGTCCCATTCTGGAGGCAATCGTTCACGAAAAGACTGCCACCAGCATAGCGTACAAAATAGTAGGTCCGGTGGAAGATGGAGGTATTCCCATCAAGACATTTGCAGTTCAATACAGAAAGGATGTGGAAGAGTGGGACCTCAAAAATATCAAAAAGTGGCCTGTTGACAGACAAATTTTCGTTATCAACGGACTAGAACCTCAGCAAACGTATTATGTCAGATTTGCTGCTGAAAACGAAGTCGGTCTTGGGGACTGGGCTTTGGAGAAAGCGGAAGCTACTCCCCGTCTGTCTGCGCCAGACTCCCCAGTTATAACTAATGAAGTAAATGACGTGGCAATAACAGCATATCCTGATCGGTTCGAGCTGATCTGGAAAATACCTCCAGATAATGGGGTGAAAATTAAGGATTTTGAAATCTCCTACACGCCAGTAAGGAACCTCACGAAGAGAAATGGGCACGGGGAATTTGAGTGGGATCCTATAGGCCAAAAAATGACAAACGTGAAAAGGCTGGATGAACCTTTTGTATCGCGACATGTGTTGAGAAATTTAGTTCCAGACACATTCTACCAAGTGGACATTAGAGCGAGAAATGCCATCGGGGCAAGTAATCCCGATACAATTGTCTTTAAGACAGCATCTGTTCCAGGAGGTAAGGGAGGCGATTGACAAAAAAGGTGAAATAAGTAATATGCACCAAAAGAATCGCTGTAATGCCACATACGTTTCATTTTATTTTACAGACGCTTTGAGACCACTTCGATCCCCCGTGACATCCCCATCCACAGCATCCAGTTCATTATCACATTTTCTATTTACGCTATCAATAATAGTCCTTGTATTGCCAACCAGTTGGCCATCTCTACTCCATTCCTCATAGTTTTAATACCCCAGAAAAGAAAACGAAATCTCAACTCAACCGAAACCCAGCTTTAAGGACAACTTTGAGTGTAATTTTCTCTGGGATATATATATGGATTGCGGTTATTGCGGTCGTGTTCAAATGCTTAAAACCATCAACTTCGAGAAGAATATTAAACCGAATCGCTACTGATGAGGAGCTTATTTATTAAGGGGAAAATCATGGTGGTGGAGAGAGGCAGCAGCAGATGCAGAACCAAACAAGATTTTACGTTTCGCGTTTTTGTACTTAGTTCAACTTTCATTGTTTTTTCTTGTGATAATTAATTTATGGGTTTTATTTTTTTGAGACTAGTTTAGGTATTCACATTGGGTTGAAAAGGATTCACTATAATTTTATTCCAGTACAAAATAAAATATTATTACCTCAATTGATTTTTAACTTAAATGCCCTGCAATACTCTAGCTAACGTAGATCTGTATCGATAGGTTTATGAGATTCTTGACGACGTATATAGCAAATGGTTTGTGTTTGGATGTAAAAATTATTAAAAAATGTTTGTATTGATAAATGTGACGTTTGCTTGGATGATTATGACTGTTGTTAAATTGTATTCGTAATCTATTAGTTTTCTACCTGTAACAAAAACAAAAATCATTAAAAAGTATCGTGTGACATAATCTTTAGCTGTTTGTTGTAATATCTACTCAAGCTACATGTGTAATTTTAGCGAGGGGATGAAATGGGAGGGAGGCATAAGGAAAATATATTAAAAAATTGTCATGTTTTGGGGCAATGTGACAATAAAGGCTTTAGTCACGGGCATTTTGTAATTCAATGTAAGAATAAATAAATAAAAAACGAACCATGTAAATGTATTTTCAATATTTCAATTGTAATCACTCTACTGTAATTGTATCAAATGGGATAACTGGATGCTTTACCAATTGTAATGTATATAAAGATTTAAGAATTTACAGACTGTAAAAACAATTACGACTTCCTGTATTAATTGCACCTTTTGCTTTTTTGCACTTGAATGGGAATCCATTTTACAAACGTCAGTGTCCAGATCAAGCCTCAGTTGGATTTTGAATGACTATCATGGCGTAGTCTTTCTCTGGAAAAAATAAACACAACAAATATAACTGATCCCATATTATATTAATTTGAGATGCGGGTTACGCTTTTCTTTATTACCGGGACAAACAAGAACTTCATGTCTCTTTGTTCGGAGGCG
Organism: Dicranocentrus wangi; assembly: GCA_036850665.1. Classification (NCBI taxonomy): domain Eukaryota; kingdom Metazoa; phylum Arthropoda; class Collembola; order Entomobryomorpha; family Entomobryidae; genus Dicranocentrus; species Dicranocentrus wangi. Next base: position 15,467 of record JAANSN010001234.1, on the reverse strand, counting down.
GATGAAAGTCAAGTCGTTGTTGGAATCTAGTTCTTTGATCATCGACCGAGATTTGTCCAATAGCTGAGTGACCTGGGCCGCATACTGAACGCTGAGGGCGTTGTCCAATGTTGACTTTATTGGAATGCCTATGGGTTTGCATAAAGCATATAAGTATTTGAATCTAAGCCTTTCCCTGATCCGCTTTTGGTTTCACCATTTTATTAAACTTTTTTGAGTTTAAGCATTTACCTTCATGGTTAATCACCACCAGGCCGACGACCCCCTTGTGACCAAGGATTCGCTTGATCCCTTCTTCCACTTCATTTGCCTAACAAACGGAGAATCGATAATTGTTATAACTTTTGTGGATAATGTAAATACTCGTTTTAATTAGGAGTATAACTAGCGACCGACCTACTTTTAAATTCTACTTGCATGACTAGAGTAATGAGAAAAAACTATGAAACCTGTATATTAGGAATTCTAGACATAATATTCAGCACTTCCAAAAAATCAAAATTGATTAGGAACGTGTCACACCAAAAGCACACCACTTCTATATGGATCAACGAGCGGAAATGTACTGAAATCGAAAACTGCATTGTCGCCAGACAGTCTGATGTTTCGTGCCTATTAACAAGTTCGTCTCCACATAGTTTCATACGGCAAATAAAATTTTAGTAAAGCTATATTCCCTTTCGTGGTTGCTGAAATGCATACTGACAAACCGTTAATTAGTTGGGGGCTATCACGGCATAATGAAATAGTAATCGAAACTTTCCGGGGAATAAAATGTCAGGGAATTTCTTTTGTGTTGAAAAACAAAAAGTTGGTAAGATGTATGGTCAATGGTCAGCATAAAGAAAATACACACTTTTGTTTGTCCCCAAACTCGCGAGTGAAAGTGGCTTCGATTGGATGCTATTTACCTATCTATCTTTCCCCTAGTAATTTACCCTTGGTCAAACTGTGCGACAAAAATATGAGCTTCTAAATATATACTACGGCACTGTAGTAAGTTATAATGAAGTTCGAAAGTGCACGAAAATTGGGAAGAAACTGGAGACAACATGTTTACGACCTATTCTTTCCCATCACTTTCCGCTAATTATGCATGCATGCATTCCTCCACTCGATACTTATTCTTGAGAAATACTCCCCAGAGAGTAACCTTAACTTTGCTAGTGAATGACTGGTGTACACCTCACAGCATGCCACTGTAGATGCCAAATTTAACTACTACCAGTGCACCTATGAGCTAGGATATATGTCACTAAAATAGCTCCTAATGTTTATACTTTAACAACTAGTATTTAATGGTTTGTTATTGATTTTAATTAAACCCACCGGCATTGTCTTGTCCTAGAATACTGACTGGGCTTTGGGCTGAAAAGTTATATGGTCAGTCTCAGTGTCTCCAATAATCCAAAGTCAAAACTTCTTTGTATTGGAATTACGTTACGTACAAGATATGACTGTTTCCGTGTTTGTTCATGAAATCGGAAAAGTAAGTATTGACCAAACTCTCTCCGTGGAAAGACAATGACAATAACAATGACAACAAAGAAGTAGCAGCAATAGCAATAGCTTTGCTTTCCACGGTACTACGGTACATGATATAAACTTACATACATAGCAAGCGTTAAAAGTTTGTATTTCCTAACAGGATGTCTATATTACGACATATATTCATAGTCTATCCCGAGTGGGTAGAGTAAAGCATCACTGAGCAGTTCTCAACCTAATGTACATTCTCATCATATCATTACGCTACACCTTCCGTTCGTTCTGTTCGTAGTACATCCTCCAAAATCCCGAACCGTTTATGGTATCACTACCTCCTTTTCAAGAATAAAACACAAGCACTCTTTAGGTTTGGTCCACCCTGCTCAATGACTGAATTAGTGCTGCACAGTAAGAAGCCTTCAACGCTGAAAGCAACCCCGTTTCCGTTTTTTATCCACTTCAAGCTTCACCTTCGTTTGTGAGAATAGTTGAGAACACACGTCATTGCATTGTTTGACTAATTATGATTATCACTTTGGAGTTTCTCCATTTTATACACTCGTGTTTAATACTGTGGGAAAAACGCAGTCTAACCTAGATGGCTACGGTATAATGAGGCGGCGAGTAGCACCAACAACCCATCATCATCAGGAAACCCTAACTTGAATTGTGATGGGATAGGCTGGACTGGAGCTCAACAATTACAACATTGTACAATGTACAGCATGCCACACACCAACCACATGACTTCCTTTTTGTAAAAATGAAAATTCGATTTTGACAGGTGATGAAGTTGGTTGGTACTCTTACTCTTTTACATTAGAATGTGTCCATGCCCATCATATATATATTAGTATTCCATTTTTAGGCAGCCAAACATTCAAGCGTTGAGCAATAATAAAGTAGGAATATGGAATGCGCTCGAAATGTTATAATGGGCATGTGAATTTTGTATTTGTTACGTGTCTCCCTGTACCCTGTAATTTGCTCCGAATTATTATTATTAGCAGGTTCGACTTGAACAAATGAAACAAACCCAATTTGTTTGATAAAATGCATCAACAATTTGGAGTTGGGCTTTGGGATAGGTATCTGCTCCTGCATGCACACAATTGTGAAAAGCGGTGCACACAGGTAGGGTAGGTAAACGAAATAAGGGCAAGTTTTTGCTGTATCAAGACATGATTCTCAACGTAATACTAATTTTGTATGATTCTGCATATTATGTTGAATTGAATGGCTCCAACACATGGTATTTTTGTTTAAATTAAGTTGTACTTTGGGTGGGATCTTGAAGCATTTTCAGAATGTGAAATGTGAATCATCATCAAGAATGATTGATGTATTGGTAATTTTCATTATCCTATTTTCTGTTTCAAAATGCTGATCATCTTTAGCTGATGGCTATGTTAATTACCAAATTTTTGACGTGAATTTTCCATGTGGTTAAATTATATCGACTTTGCGTTACATGTCACATGTGAACGGCAACACACATTTGTAATATGATACGGGTAACTTCTATGTGTACAGGTTAACAATGGGTCAGCTCGTGATTAGAAATGTAAAAGTGGAAAATGAATGTTGGATTATTGGAACGAAAATGCGGGGTTTGCTCTTTCTTAACGTAAAGCGTAAATAATTCTGGCGATTAACTACAAGCGAGTTTATCACGTGCGCGTACACAATGTTTTAAAGCATACACGTGTACACGTGCAGCGACTCGGAAAGATTTAGTGATTTTATCACAAACATTGGATGAACTGACCTGCATGACATAATTTGTAATTCACCAAGAACCTACAAAATGTGTACTCTGCGATTCACTCTGAACGTGCCTCACCGCCCACCGCTGAGCAAAATATTTCAATTCGCCATCATCATCAGAAAGTGTTTGTTCTCAATTCGAGAGGCCATAAAATCACGTCCCTTCATGGGTATCAGGTAGATAGTTTTGTTCTGATCAATCATCTATATCCGGACAACAAACAAATCAGACCATCACACTACTGACTACCATCTAGTCTACATAACCTAACGTGACACTTTCACGCAAAAAATCTTTGTCCTTTTATTTCCTGCTTACGTAAACGAAGCTAAGCGTAAAACAAATTCAAGCACATTGTATTCCTGGGATATTCACCATGTAGAACAATTAAAGTAACGAGCATCAGTCGTTAGTCGTTATCCTTTCGTGATTGAAGGAAGTTGATGATGTTGCCGCACTCAGTTTTGGTCAAAAATCAAAATGGAGCATACTTTTCGTTTTCCTATCCTTTCTATTTGGTGACATACTCGAGGATTTTTCAAATTTCATGCAGGTAGGTAGAATTATAAATATACTACGCAATGTAACAAATATACCAAGATTTCAAAAGCTGGTTTAAAAAATATTCGACAATCATATTTGTGACAGATAAGTAAACAATTAAACAATGGCTCTCAGACTGAGGCTACCCCTATTATTCCACATTGTCAGTGCAAGTTTGCTGCTATTTGAATCACAAGGCAAAATTGTGAAGTACGCTTTAGACACATTTTACTTCCCAGATGCCCCGGACGGAGTTTCCAAAGACAAAATACTGGGAATAAATGGGCTCTTCCCTGGACCAGCAATTGAAGCAAATGTCGGAGACACGCTGGAAATTGTGTTGAATAACGAAATTAAGGATGGACAAAATACTACCATTCATTGGCATGGAATACATCATAAGGGCACCTGGTTTGATGATGGGGCAAGTCAAATCTCTCAGTGTCCACTGCCCTCAGGCTCGTTTCAAACTTACCGTTTCAATGTAACCCAGCCAGGAACATTCTGGTTAGAAAGGGAAAATCATTACGACATGAGTGAAATAACTGCCGATTAAATATCAATTTTGGCGTCATGTTTTAGGTATCACTCTCACGTGAACAGCCAGTATACAGACGGTCTCTTCGGGCCCCTTATTGTTCACGGAGACCCAGAGCTATACGAATATGACGGAGAGCTCACCCTCATTTTGAGCGATTGGTATCATCGCACCGCCCACGAAAACGAGAAATGGTTTTTATCACCAGGCAGTAAAGGGATGTCGCCGTTTCCCGATTCCGTCCTCATCAACGGTCTCGGACGCTACCCTTGTGATATGGCTCGACTTCAAAATCGCACTTGCAGCAGGAACGCCCAGTTCAGACCCGTTTTCACAGTACAGCATGATGCCATTTATCGCCTTCGAGTTATCAACTCTGGAGCAGTGGCAAGCTTTAACTTTTCCGTTGATGGACACACCCTTGAAACAATTGAAGTTGATGGTGTCGATGTGGCAAGGCCGGTACCTGTGGACGTTGCAACAATCGCCCCTGGTCAACGCTACTCGTTCCTGATTCGCCGAGAGTTTCACTTAAAACCAGGGCGCTACCTCATTAGAGCTTCAGTGTTGAGGGATAAGCTTATCATCATAGAAGGCCAAAATATTAACCAGTACCCAAACGCCTTGATTAACGACGTGACAGCAGTGCTGGACCGTGTTGATGAGGATTTGGGAGACGAGACAAATCTGATCATTATTAAAAAGGAGAAATTCAACCACAGGAAAATCGTTCCGCCTCCAATTTTCAGTCATCCGGAAAATGCTATTAAATATTTAAATGAAATGGAGTTATCCCCCGCCGACGGAATACGAGCTCCTGCCGTTGTCGACGAAGAATTTAATATTGTCGCCAGATCCATTGTGGACGAGGATGGCATTCGGAGGGCGACATTTAACGGGACTCCTTTTCAGCTTCCACATCACTCCCCATTGTTGATGACCCTGTTGGAGGAAGGAACCATTCCAGAAACTGCCAATCCACTGGAAGTCCAGTATGGCAGTGTTGTCCAGCTGGTAATAAACCATGCTCGAAATCATCCGTTCCATTTACACGGTCACCACTTTTGGGTGGTAGGTTTGGGAACCCCTGAGGACGGGAGTTTCGACAGTAGCCGTCACAATCTGTCTCTGTACGGCGTCAAACGGGATACCGTACTGGTAAGCTCTTGGGCTGTTATTAGGTTCGTGGCGCAAAATCCCGGGATTTGGACATTTCATTGCCACACCGATTGGCACAATTTGGGAGGCATGATACTCACATTTGTGGAAGCTAAAGATGTACTTTTGAAAGAGCTAGAGCCAACGGAAGAAGCTTTGAGAGTGTGCCGTCTGCATGGTGCATACAAGTAGGTTACCATAAATTGGACAATGCTGCCGCATTACAAGAAGTTATCTACTCGACAATGAAATTCATGCAACTTATGATTTGTATTTGCGGCGTTGCAACCTAAAATCAATTAATTTTCTTAAAATAGAAATAAATACGCGAATTACTTTTACATTTTTTTGTACATATCATAATAATAATATCATTCTTTGACTTTAGAAGCTTGCGTGTCCTAATGATCATTGATTAAACGACCTTGTTTATTGGAATGACTACTACATGAATTTACGTACAATGCTATGCTTTTTCCGGCCAATGAAAAATGAACAATAGCAAATTAATAGACTTGAGCACAATTTTACGACTTTGTACTATTTACGTAGTACGCAAGTCACAATAAGTATCCCCGCAAATGAGCATACTAATCGTACCAAAATAAAACCATAAGAAGCGTATCAAATACGCTTTCGTTGCAAAATTACTCAGGCTAGAATTGTATGATAAAAACGTCAAGCAAGTCCCATGACGGTGACTGTACATAATAAATATTTTGACAATAAATCACGTTTCATATACGTCAGTTATCACACCAGGACGAATAAAAGCAATAAGAAAGCATGATATAAGCCTAATGATAAAACCAAAATTCAGGTCAAGAAATTTTGACTCATATTTGGTTTTACGACAAACTTTCAGTCCAAAGTTGCTTCCAACAGATTCTGCGAAAACCTGTTATTCAATTTTTACCATTTTTTCTTGTACATCCCATTTTCATGGCGATGACCCGATTCGGTACTTGACTTTCCTGCTTCACTCACTTTTACATGTAATTTCATTTGCTATACACTCGGAATCACCTTGTTTCCTTTGAAGAAACAGCATCATGCCGAGTAACCCAGCAAGATTCATTGAAAATCTTTTCCAATAAACATTCTCTTCAGTCGTCACCTCACTCTCACCTACCTTCCCATAATGATGCCCACATTTTAAACCTTTACTTGCACAGACTGAACCGAACTGAAGTTAATTTCACAAAATTGTATAAATCTCCGATAAACTACAAGAATGAAGCAGAGAAGCCAAGTGCAACGAAAAACGCAACGTATCCAACCTCTCTCTCTCTCTCTCTCTCCAGCAGCATGCAATGCAACTCTATCATAATCATTCTGGATAACCAAAGCTTTTCGTTACTACAAAGCTAGGTAAGCAAGTAGTAGGTGGTATTATATGCATCCGTACCTAATTCCCAAAACTACTGGAAGCACTCACTATGTATGTGCACTGAGCACGAGCATTTTACACGAGATGTTGAGGGAGTTCTGCTAGGAGGATGCCCATGCTTGTGCAGCGTATACCGTATCCGCTCTTCTCCCCGAGTCAGTCTTGCTTCAGCTCTTGATGCAGAAGGTGACACAGGATTTGCTCATTGATGCCGCTGCGGAGTAAAAAGCTACCAAGGGTATTCATATATGCGTGTAAAATTCATTAGCATATAATTTCGGAAAGAAACACTTTTGGTCTAAAAATATACATACTGTGGAGATACTGGGACAGGTATCGTGTGTTTAATTGTGAAGACAGGGCAGCCCAGCTCCTGTCAAGTTGTTTACTGTTTGCAAGTGGTATAACTTTCTAAAAGATTGATTACTCCCGGTTTCTCGGAGTGAAAAGTGAAAAGTATATTTGACAGTGGATTAGCAGTGCTACTACATATGAGAATGTTTGAATGAACGTCGTAATTAAATAATAATTAAATAAGATCAACTCCCGGACTTGGAGTGCCAGTGATAATCTTTTCTGTAGTTGTGGTTCATTCAGAATAACCCCGTTCCTATCTTGTGAGCTTCAAAGTTTCCAGGTTGTTCTTGTCGTCGGAAGGTTCCAAAGAGAAACTGCGCCTTGGCTGAGCACAATGGGGATCTTGATACGGAGGAGTAGCCCGGAGTTCTCGGGAATGAGAATTTTCCGTGGTTCCACACTTGCACCAGTACTCTGCGCCCTTGTGATCGGTGAGAGAGAAAATCCTTTTCTATTCGCTTTCCTTTCCCATTCTTGAGGAAATTGCAAGAAAACTGCAAACTTCATTGAATTCAACAATTTTTTTTGGGAGTTTTGGGCTCCCAAGTTTACAGGAATATTGGATGAATGCATGCATTTACGTCACGTGGTATTTTCGAAACGAACAAGGTTGCCCAACTTTTTGAGCACACTAGGCAGAAATCCGAACTGATACTTTTCACAAGTGTTCAGGGAAAATGAGATGACAGAAAGGAAAATAAAAAGTTTGGATGAGTACCTATCTAAACACACGGATCTCTAAATACCCTGCCCTGCTACCATACCTTATAGCAATCAAGCATGTTGGAGATTTTCATTAAACCATAGCCCTATTTCCGTCCTCATCTCAAACTGGCACAAAGTTATATAGTCTTATGCAATTTTGCTCCGTCACAGTTGTTACGACGGGTATTGAATTACAAAATCAGGATATTTTCTGATGTGCTCCATGCATGTACCTATATATACAATAATATTTTCAAGCAAATATTTGACAGCGCAAAACGCAAAACACATACATATATATTTGTAGAATACATAATATGCGAACTACGCTACACTTCCCTATTTGCAAAACAAGTTTTCATTTATGTTTTCACTTGTGTGCACACTCCACTCCATTTGTTCGTTTGAAAAATGTGAGATGCGGAGGAGGCAGAAATATTCAAATTACGAGGAGAGAAGCAAAAAGAAGTCAAGTAGAAATTTTTGGCTTCAACGTCTGCTTGCTTCCGAGAGGAAAAAGGAAACTGTACGTAATACATATTTTTTTTTATAAATGTGGGTCTCTCCCGTCTGGATACTTTCGAATGGCTTCCTTTGAAGATGCTTCATTGCTTTACTCGTTGCCCTATTTTTTCTATACGGTGTATTACTAGGATTAACAGAAAAAAACTTGATTTTATGTATAAAACTATATGGACTTTCATTACATTTTTATTCACATGATGATGGCTGTATCATATCAAATGTCCGTTATCACCGGTCCATTTCCCATTTCATTTGTAATTGGTAATCATCAGCTGAATACCAAATGGCAAAGGATTCCCAAATGTTTACGTTGGACCTGAATCTCGTATCGAATTCGATAAGATGTTGAAAAGGTGATACATTCCATTGATACAAAAACTACTCATGTATAAGTATATATATATTATATATCCACTAAAATGTGTACTTCCTACGGAAAAGCTTTATTTGCTGAAAAAATTTTCCGCTTCCTTTTTCTTCGTTGTTATCGATCTGATATGGTTGAGTGTGCAGAAAAAAATAGGAAAAGTGAGATGACTCTGGCGTGATTGTACTTCATAACACGTTCCTAATATTTTTTGCGAGTATACTACTATTTTCTACACACACATACAGACATACATAATGGGGAAGGGAGACATAAAAATGCAAGAAAATGTTGAACACTGTTATTCCATACGATGTATTTCCCTCCGACTGAATATTCACTCTTCGCTCACATGAGCTCCTTGTAAATGGTAATCTGGATGACAATTTAATAATGCATATAAATTCCAAATTTTTCCCGTATAACAGATGTTATTTGCATATTACGCATTTTGTGCCACTTTGCCAGGAATATATCTACTATTATGTCAGCATTGTCAGTGAGCCTCTGCGGGCCACTAGTTTTTCCTGGTGTCGAGCGAGCGAAAAAGTTCACCTGACATAGAGGAATAAAATGAGGAGGATGCTTTCACTGCCAAGAAAGTATGTCCCACCGTATGTGGCTTTTGTCACGTCGGAGCCGGAGCACTTTCACTCCAGCAGCAGTGGGATATATGGTATATGTGTGGTGTGTAAGGGAAAACGTCAAATGCAATTTGGGGCCTACAGCTAAACTACTGGCATTGGCAAGGGAGGAAACAGTGACTAAAGTTATTATTTCTTCCTCATTCGTCCTTGCCCAGTCAGCATTTCACTTTCGACTCTTTGAGCTCGCGAGAAAGTCAGCCTGGGAGCTGTACCACCATGTTTTTGGCAAAAAGCACAAGGACGTGGGTACCCTCCTGATGGAGGATGCTCTTCATTGTTATTTTTTGCAGTTTCTCTCCACCATGGTGAATGCAATGCAGTGCGCGAGGAGAATGTCCAGAATGGATGAGAAACAGATCGATATTTTTGTGTAGCACGCTTTGAGAGAGTGGAGCACGAAAACGAATTCTCCTAAAATGAGGGAAATGGAAGGAAATGCCAGGGCACATGTAGCCTTAAGAGAAAAAGGCTCCAGTTTGTCTTCCACACTGTGGAGAACACACTTATTTTTTAGGCTATAGACAACATTCCGTTTGTAGGGATATAAGAACATAAAAAGGCGTTATGAAAAAGTTTAGCTTTGATTCGCCGTCTGTGAGTGAGCTTACTCCGAAATGGCAAAGAATAAAAAGTATGTTAGTGTGTTGGGATGTAACATTCCTGGAAATCGATGCAACTCTCTCTCTCAGTGTCAGCGAGTGAGTTTGAGTGGAGAAACCATTTTAAGTTTTTATCTGGCTGGGGCTTTCTCATTCATTCAACTTTATTTTCTTCCAGCGAGTTGTTTCTGAAACCAAATTACTCCTTAAATAGCCATACTAGGGCTCACACTGTCCTCCCCATTGTGAGGGATTGTGTATACTTTATCTTGTCAACTGGGACCGAATCCTCTTTCAAGGTCGTTTTAAATGTGTAATTTTCCGAGGTCGATAATCAGAAAAAAAACTCAAGGGGAGCCACTTCACACTGTCCTCCCCATTGTGAGGGATTGTGTATACTTTATCTTGTCAACTGGGACCGAATCCTCTTTCAAGGTCGTTTTAAATGTGTAATTTTCCGAGGTCGATAATCAGAAAAAATACTCAAGGGGAGCCACTGCGCTGATGTGGCCTGATGACGTAAATCGAATAAAATGTTGACGTGGTTTGTCTCCTGTATTTATACGGCCCTCTCGCTCCCTCCAGTTGTAATTCTAAGTTGAATCGGAAATGGATAATCTTCTCGAAATGACTCCGGAGATTTTCCTCCTTTACAATAGAAAACCAAGAAAGGACATTACATTGTATATGGCTGAAACAAAAAGTTTTTTGTTTCATTCGTTCTTGTTTGCTCTACATACATATTTTGGGATATTGTAGCGAAACGTAGGATTATTGGCCATTTACACGGGAGCCATAGTTGAGAAATGGAGAAAATACGGGCAAAGTCGGGCTACTCCATAAATTTTAAAGACAAGTTTACACAGCACACAACACTCACCTCATAAATTTTTATAGTGGAACACGGCTCGACTCAAACTTGAAGAAAAGGTACATTTTTGTTGTTGTTGTCCAGAATTTCCTTATTTCCTTTTGCCACACCACCGTCATTCATGAAAAGATAAATAATGCAGTTTTCATCAGAACACAAAATTCTCATTTTCATCTCAAAGGCACATAATCATAAACCGATTTTTGTTGTCTTACAATGGAATCGTTTTCGAGATGAAATGTAGACCAAGTTAAAGTTTTGTTGGAACTGGTCCACATTTTATAGTAACCCTCTTACCGCACAGGATATATCCAAACTAAGCAGGCATCCATTCTGTGTGAATTCATTTTTTAAATCAGTATAACAAAACAAGTTCCCAAACCACAAAAACTAATTGAGAGTGAGTGTCTCCACCTTCTTTTTTGCCCGTTTATCCTCCCAAAAAAGTTTTTCCTTTGTCTCAAGCATGCGGATCAGATATGGTTGCTCAGCTCAAGTTTTTAAATGGAATAAACAAGTGAGTAACGAGTTCATCTAGAAAAGTCACTTGTTTTGTTGGTGAAATGCAATAAATTAAGTGTAATCATCATCACGGCTGATGTATTAAGCACGAGAAAAAGCATCTGGAAACGTGCTACCCAGAATACGAATTGCAACAAACTCTTTTAGTTTACAATTACCCAAAATTTCTGGCACACTGCACCAGAGGAAAACTCAGCACGACAGTAATGAAAAGTTTCATATCCTCCCCATTTGAATTATTTCAAATTAGAAAGAAGCTTCTTATGCAAACTAGATCTCTGGAAAAAAAATTGTGGCTGGAATAATCACCCGTAAATTTTGGAGCATCCTTTATGGAAATAGGAAACACCATGAAATATTTCCCTTCCACACTCCTCTCTGCCAGTCTATTTATGGCTATGAGAACCGAGTGATGTTGAGTTAGTGGCGCAGTGGCTAACCGCTTCATACACATATATCCTTATCCAATTCAATTCTTATCATTTATCACGTTACGGAGTTCACATAGCCCTCCATTTTCCACATATTTTATCCGTTTGTTTATTAAAAAAGGTGAAGCTGAAAGTGGGAAGTGAGATGATAAGATAGAGCATTAGGTTATTATATGGGGAATAAGGATTTTCTCTGTTTGATCGCAGCCAAAAGCACACACATTTTTAAGTTCAACAAAACTAGAAAGAGATGCACGGCTGAAGTGTAGAAAAAGGTTAATGTAGTGTGTAATAAGGGAACGTGAACGGAATGGACTTGTGTGTTGAAAAAGATAATGCTCTCAAGCAAAAGGTGAGATTCAATAGACCTACCAAGCAGAAACCCTGGAGAGTACAAGTCCTTTTTGATTCTTAAGGACCGTAAAAGGACCATAGTATAATGCAAGGATTACAAAATGTAGATACACGGAATGCACTTAGGTTTTGCGGTTTACACAACATGACCCCTTTGTTGAATATAGAGTTATGAATAGAGATTTGATCCAGTTTCTCGAATCGATGTTACCACACTGATAATTCGTCAAAGTGGAAACGAATAAAAACATTTTTGTGTGAAGCGTCCTCGTCTCGTCCTCGCGGTCGTATTGTTAACTTAAAAAGTTTTTTTTGAATGTCAAACGCTCTTTGCTCACTTTTCAGGTTGTTTGAAACCTGATTTATATATTTTTCTTGGTGAGCGCAGCTCACACGGCATGAAGTATCAAGAGTTCGGGCAAAGTGTAATCCACTAATAATAAAAAGTATCATCTTCAGATCTTAACAGGCAAGCATCCGTTACGGATTGGAGATCTCAAGGCAAATAATACATTATCTCTGTGTATTATTATTACACTCGGGCTCTCTGGAGTTGATACGATTATGTTATGAGCATATAACCTTTTTTCGGTTCATGAACTACTAGTACCACCACCATCACGATTCGAGAAGGGGAGTACATTTTTTGAGACGAGGAGTTTTTCGAAAAAAAGAGTGCACGTAAGTTTGAACAAAAAAGTCAATATGAACTTGTACCTAACATTTTATGAAAGTGCATAAGATGATCATGCAGTAGTATAGTCTTGAAAAGGATACACGCTTCACATCTGCTCCTGCCAGGAATAATAGCTGTTACCTGGATTCGATCATGGAGACGACGTAACCAAAGAGGATCATTCATGACTCGGAATAACAATAGAGGAAAATCGTAAAAACCCTTCAGCGGACGTTTCCCCTTCAGGAAATACATTAAGGGAAAGGGGGACGCGTCTCCTCCACTTGGAGACAAAAAGCAGTTGACCATTAGTTCCCATGCATTAACCAGGCTCCAAGGAAAAATTCCAAAAAGTACCAGAGTGTCATTAGGATTTGAGAAAATTAGGATTTCAACGACTAGGAAAATGTCTTTAAAATGGAAGAATATGCTGGAAGACGAGGATCAGAGGACTGCTGGCGACAAATCTGAAAATCTCGGTCGTTACTATAAAACGCAATCTGAATTGCATGAAATAGATTTTCGCAAGCTTTTGGATCGATAATTACTGGAAATGGAAAAAAGGACTAGTTTTCGGAGAAAAATGGCTTGCGTGTTTACCAAAACCCTTGTATGTCATGCACTAGCTCGTTCACTGGGTAAATATAAAAAAGAGGAGATACGTCTATCAGAGCAGATATATATATATTTTGGACAAGCATGTCCTATCTGGATTGTCTACACTAGGAAGATTTTTGGTTGATAGACCATGCAAATGTTTTTACATGCATGACTTTTTCATGAACCGAAAAGGGTTTTTGTGTCCCACATTGTGATTCTGTGACTAAACACATTCCAAGCACTTATACACGCACACCTCATGAGAAAAAAGGGTTTTCTTGAATAAAAAAGAAGGAGAAAATCTTTTGATAGATTGCGACTTCCCAAGAAGGCCATTCAATTCATTAAAGTGTATATCCCAAAAAAGGTACTACATTTTATCCAGTGAAAAATATTGTTACTGCACTTTGCTCCACTTTTATTTTTACTCTACTTTTTTCCTACTCTCTCGTCTATTCTGAAGTATTATCATTCCAAACGTGGATAAACATTATATGAAACAAAATGCTTTTGAGCATTGAGGTGGACACTCACTCGTAAAATAAAGATGTACTGTTTATCTGTGACGTACAATGTATGTTTAATGGGAAAAATGAATAGAGGGAGAGCACTCATTCGACTTGGCTGCTATTTGCCTTGGTGGGCTGGCGTAATGAAGACTTTAATCATTTTAAAATTTGGGTTGTCAACTTGCACTCATAGTCTTGAAAATAAATTGGTGGACATGTACAACTGCAGACCGAACAAAGCAAATTTCATCCAGACGGCTATCGCCATCACAAAGGATGTTTTGACTACTGTTTGCCATTGCAGAAGTTGTTTAGGTTTTGCACAACTTTGTTACAACTTCACTTGGCTTTTATTGCGGTGGGTAAATAAGTGCTCTCTAGCGCACCTATTAGCTTCTCTTCTTCCAAGAAAAAACACAACGTTTTCTTGCTTGTCTACTTTTGTCAGTGTGATATCCAGTGTATATATTAGAGTAGTCGAGTTGTAAACATCCAGGGCAATAACAAATTGTACGATAAATTATGATTCATTCTGTTCCCCTCCTGTTATGAGTCAGCGATAATCGCACTCAACTTGACCCGACTTCATTTTTGCGTTTTTTCACCATATCTGATTGTGTCTACATGAAGCACGCGTATGTTTCGCAGAAAGGCTTTGTCATTTCATTTTACCTTTCTGTGCATAATATTTGCACAACGGTAATGCATGTAAGATACGGCGATATCCCTTTTGGTTTTTAGTGAGTACATCTGAACATAATAAAACGTATTGCTCATACATTTATTTAGCGTATGTGTGCACCAACATAAAAAGTGAATTGTTGGAAAATTACACTTGTAATTGTGATTGCTTCCGCTGCGCTGTATTCTCCTTTTTCTCCTATCTAGTTTTATACCCTCCACCCATTAATACACAGTCAACCCACCGCGGAGTAGTCCTTTGTGAGCAAAAAAATGTTGCAAAAAATATATACTTTTATTGATCTGGAGGAGGATGAAACCTCCATCACGAAATGGACAGTGAGTGTTATGCAGTCCGGTAGTCCAGTCATTAAACATGAAGTAATAAGAAACAGGAATGAACACACAATGACAAAAGAATTCAACATTTTTGTAGCAACTGACCATATCTTTTTTCCAGTAAATAAAAGTGAATCAATATTTTTTGCAGAGGGAGAAAACGAAAGCGTCGAATGTGTAATTTGGCTGTCTTTGTCCAGCCGAACATAATATATCCTAGCATTTACTATTACTACCCCAATAAAATTGCCAAATAAAGTAGAGTTCAGTGTATATTTATGTTTTGCTAGTTTCCCAAGAGTACATATAAAAATATAGAATCCATGTGGGTACGCACGCATGCTATTCCGCTTTTAAGACATATATTTTGTCTGCAACCGCGAATGACTAGCAATCCTG
>JAANSN010001233.1:0-36628 GCA_036850665.1 Dicranocentrus wangi | reverse complement strand
CGATATAATGAAAATTCGAAAGTAGTGAATGACCATTCACGCCATCTCATTCCAATTCCCACGTACACTTAACATTCCGGGAAAATCGTGATTTTTACTTCCTACGCGATATGCACTATGTAGGAGGTAACCTTTTATGTAACGTATATATGATTTGGTTTTGGTGATCCCATTTGTGCCATCATATATCATCACCACTATATAGCACGGGAACCTATAAAACCGCAATCACATTATTTTCTGCATCCACATCATGCATCAAGTTGGCATAGTCTATATATATCGTCGAGCCGAGCCTTCCAGCTTTCATATTTTTTTAAATAGGTTCGTTCGTTGTCCTGCAACGACGTACAGTTGGAAATGGTGGCTATGCGTTTTTTCTAGCTCTGGATGGCACAGAAAATACATTAGATTTGCGACTTTGCCCTATCCCGTATAAAAATCAATGACAATTGGTGAGTAAAAACGAGCACATCCATCCCAAATATTAGTCGCCTCTCGGCAAAAAAGAACACTTAATTCCTTATCACGAAAAATGTTTTCTAGATATGAAGAATCCAAAGTGTTTCCGCAAATGGCATGACTTCATCTCATCTATTGCTCCCTTTGAGCGTAGTTCCCAACCTTGAGAATCTTCCCGAAACTTTCACGCACCAATAACAGGCATTAGGTATATATTTTTCGAGAAATGATTACAGTGCCGGGGAGCCCATTGCGTCTCACGACGTGTACCTGGTCTGCATACTCTCTTCTCCTTCTCCACTACTCCTTACTCCTTCCTCTCTGCGTCACAGACTCATCTTCTAAAAGGTATCCAAATATTCAACTTCTATATCTCCCTCCGTGTTCCAAAGATGAAATAAAATATTTAGAACGAGCCACATATAAGCCGTAATAGTTCACCGCAGTATAAAAGAGAACAAGAATGGGGGAGACTAGGCGAACAAAAGAAATGCCATATTTGTGAAGCTGAAGTGAAGCACTTTAGCAAGAGAACATTAATGCGACTCATTTCGATCATTACACGACTTGACAATAACAATAACGATACGGTCGCGGTATTATTAGGACATCTCTCCATTGAATGAGCTCTCTTTGTACCCCAAGCGGTGCAATTACAGGGGTTTTCGAAGTACCCCGACGTGATGTCAATTTTGGCTGAGAAAGGAAAAGAGATTTTATGGAAATATATACAGTACAACAAAACGTAAACCGCAAAAGTCGTTCAGTCTTGCTCTTATTGTCCATCATTCTATTATTTTCCAGTGATTTAGCAAGAATTGAGCTTTTTGGTCGGTCGGGAGTGAACCACCCACTTTTGTTCTACCTTCTCTGCTCAAGAGAAAGTGTTGTGTTCTAAATGGTGCATATATACTTATTTAACCATAACCATAAGAACTTTCTCCATCAATTTCCAGATGCAAATCACTCCAAAGTGTACTTGTCATCGGGTAATTTTATCTTCCGATTTGTGAAATAAGCGTGGTAATTAAATAGAATCTAGCGTTGCGTCATGGCACTCACAGAACATTCACAGAATCACCCCACTTCCGCCGGTTCCGCGTACCTTCCGTTTCAGCAAAAGTCCTTGCGTAATTACCTCATCGTTGAGCATTTGAGCAGAGTCTGATGGGGTGGTTGTAGGATTCGTGCAGAGCCAACTAATTTTAGTTTTAATTGTCAATATTCCAAATACCTGGTGGATATTCGACCGAGCGATAATTTCCTGTACTCTTGTCAAGCCAAACATAAAACATATAATATTTAGCTTCCTTAATCAAGTGTTGACTATCTATACTCACTGGGGTTCTGTATGCATGAGAAGATAGCACGTTATATATGACATTCGCATTGCGCCTGATTATCTTTGCTTGCCTCGTACCACTCAGCAGTTTTGCATTCACCAGGGCGGAATTAATTTCACAGAAAAGTCAAAACTGGAGAACCCACCGTAGGTTTTGTAGACGGCCAACAGCGACATGCTCTAGTCTAACTAAACTCTCTAAAAACAATTTGTCAAACTTCTCCACGTCTCTATTGTTCCTGGCTTTTCTAAAGAATCCACTAATGATTTCGGGAATTCTCAAATGAAAACTATTTAACTGAAAAATACTTCGTTCAAGCGTATAAAAAATGTTGTTGAAACGAAGGCTGTTGTTTGCTCTGTCGTTCACTCGTCCCCAGAAAAACTAGTTATTTAATCCTATGAAATTCAGAGTATGTTTGGAGTTCTGCTGCCTCAAGTGGAGAACTATGCTTACAACATTCAAATGGTCGATTAATGCAGTTCGGTATATAAACCAAAACCATCCCCTTGTGAGTGATGATGACAACACATTTTCTAATGAGATGCACTCTTTTCGAAAATGAATCTCATCGGATGGGAAGCATTTCTGCTGCTCAAGAGGATGAAACAGGAGTGGCTGTGTGAAAGCAAAAAAATACACTTTAAAAATGTTTTCAACCAAGGCATGGCATTTAAGCTTGTTACATAAAGAGAAGGATATAAAAAGAGGTGCTTTCGAGATTAACCAACAGATTTCATGGTTTGCTTTTGTCATCATAAGAAAAGCTTTGTTTGCTAGAAAAAGTTTATGCATTTTTAATGGGCTCAAAGACAACAACATATTAAAAACATAGTCCGGGTCTCGCAAAAGCTTTTTTGTCCTTTCACATGATGTGCAATGTATTAATTTATCAGTGATGTGCAGCAGTCCCTGTGTTGGAGTCTATAATGGAAAAATGGGGGTTTTCTGTAAAAATTGTGGCATAAGTGGTTTATTTGTCATAAAGTTTTTCTTTTACGAGCAACCGGTTGCCCCACAGTGTCTGCCTGCTTCTACAGTATTTTAACTGTGCCCTTGCCCAGTTGTTTCATGTATTATGCACGTTTATTCTCTTCTTATAGTCGAAGATACTTACGGAGCCATTTTCCATAATGCATAGCACTTGGTCCTCCAGTGTGTATTTGAAACTTAACAATGGCTTTCTCTACGTACCATGTTTGTTGTGACTATGCCTTGTTGTATCGTATAAAGCTCCCTCCACATCTTCGCAGAAAGTACCAAGAGTAGAAAGCGGAAATGGCATTTTCTATTGTCATTCTGGTCGCGACTCGTCGTCAGCAAAAAAAAGAAGGAAACTTATGTTATAGGTGCATGGCTGCACACTCGAATGACTATCTGTTGGTTGGAGAGCACTCGAGTATGATTTCGTTTTACCAGCATTGATACTAAATGTTTTATTGTAATGGAAAATATAACATTGCGGCATTCTTTGTAAATCGCGTCGCGAGAGATACATTTTATCTGTAAGGTTACACTCGGTCGGGGTCAGTGAGAGGCTGAGATTGGGATCGCAAATCGCATCGTATTCTTTTGATGGCTTCCCTTTAATCACTGACCCTAACTGGCTACAATTGAATTGCCCCCCTGTTTTACGAAGAAATGGGAAAACCGGTAAAGGAGAACTTCAAAGGTGGATTGTGTGAAAGGGTGATGAAGTTCCTTTCCGAAAGTTTCGAGTTTCTTAAGAGCAAAGAATGTTCATACTTTGAAAAGAAAATTAGAACAGAGAGGCCAAAAAAGATNAAGTTTCGAGTTTCTTAAGAGCAAAGAATGTTCATACTTTGAAAAGAAAATTAGAACAGAGAGGCCAAAAAAAGATAGAGAAAAGGGCAAAACCTCGATCCGCTGCTGCTCCCCAAATGTTTAATCTTTGAGAAACATCAAAAGCACCCTTGAGCGGCGGATTTCGTGGATTGGTTTGCTTGGCCTGCGTGTTTTCCGGTTCCACAATATTCCGCATACAATGAAAATTATGAGCACTGAAAGTAGGCGTCAGTGTGTTTGCTTCTCATTTTAATACCAGAATGTTAAATGTCACGATTGTTTTATAGTTAGGTATTAAATAATATCGTAAAAATGTTTACCTTGAAAAACGTTCAAAGTGTTTTCTGGAAGAGGAAAGTTGAAACTTGAAAAAAAAATCCAATGTGTAAGCACCTGCCGCCCCATGTGCGTACATGTTTACATCGAAAATAAGCAAGTCCGTCGACATTATTCCGAACGTGGATGTACTACATAAATGTATAAGAATCGAGTCCTTGGGACTCTACTTAACTTTCCGGAAACGTAAAGACGGCTCTACAACTGGGGAGAAAGTTGTTTCTCGAGAATGGGCTGTTTTAGGGAGTTTTTTTTTCTCCGTGCAGAAACTGAGCAATGGTCCCTTTAATATTCTCTCATGCTTTCCATTCCGCGGTGGTTCGCCCATTCCAAAAACTTTTTTTACTCTATTTAGTTTTTTTGTAAGTATGCAGGTATAGGCGCCTGCGGGCACCGGTAATGAAAAACGAAGAATGAATGGAAAGAAAGGAAAGTAGGAATCATTTCCTGTAACAAAATAAAACATTGGATAAGAAGAGTAACTCTATCTACATATATTTTACGTAACTGCTTTCAATTGAGTATCGAGTGGTAGATAAGATTACCGTCGTTTTCTGGAGCGACTTGGGAATGCACTTTTGCAGTGATGCAATATATGTATTTGAAAACTCATATGATGATGTACACTGTACACAAAGGAAAATCCTTGATAGAGTAGATAACTAAAGAGCTTGCTGGAGGAAAAAGGCAAATGGAGGTTGAACTCGAACATGGATTTGATACTTGTTTTCTTTGGCCTCCAGACATTAATTAAATAAGTACCAGAGGCTTACATATGTCAAAGGCGAGAAATGTGAGACAGGTAGACAAAATATATTTTGCTGGAAAGAAAACTTTTATTGTAAAAACTTTCTCTACTTTCATCTGTCTCACAGTATAGGCATGCATGCTTGTTACTTGTTACACGACGCAACAATAAATGCCTCCAAAGGGAACATATTTATTAGTCGTAATTTTTTACCCATTTTGTATTTAACGTTGTATTAGCACCGTTGTTCAAAAATGTTGTTTTCATGGAAGTAAGCTATCCTGGAGAACTTGTAGTCGGCGAAGATTTCCCGTCTCAAGGCATTTTTATTCTGAAGAGGGTTTTAGCAAGGCCGAGCACTAGAATTAAAGGGGATTACCTAGTATCGCCTGGAAAACTGTGCTCAAGTTGATTGCAGTAGATGAGACAGTATGAGAGAGCGTAATGGAATATGCTCACCGATGCATACTAAATTGAACAGGGAATGCAAACGCTTTTATGAGCCTGTATACTGCAAAGTGCAAACTAGAAAATATAGTAAAATATACTCGCATTAGCAAGGTATAACTATTCTAGGAAAAGGCACAGGGTACAGGGAAACTAGGGAAAGGGTATTCAAATTGCAGTTTCGGATAATATACGCATTTGTACTGAATATTTATGATGGTAAAGGATTTCACAATGGGGCTTAAATGGAAGCAACACATGTTACAAGAGACGGTAAACATGAGAAAAGTTTGGAGCACTTTGAAAATGGTTGAATGCTGGAATACTTCATGTTGAATTATTGTATTACCAAAAATGGTCACGCTCTACTACGTAAAACGTAAAGTCCCAAAAGCTCACACAATCACAATATATTACTTTTTACAGAAAGGTGGCCGTGCGCCAACTGTCAAAATGTTTGAAAGCCACTATAATATTCAAGTTCAAACTGGATAAACCTGTACTTGTCGCATTTTAGTTCATCCTGATAAGGACGAATTAATTAAAATATATTCATATTCACACACCATAACAAAAGCGCCAAGTGGTATGTTTTATGAAGCTATGTTAGGAACGGTTGGTGAGATCGTGAAAGTCGTAATGATACTGTTATATGTAAGCCTAAAATTGTCCCAGTCGAGTCCAAACCATCTGTCCATCAGACACTTTCACCAGTCCCATGAGGCACTTGATTTCATTCACTAGTTTTCATGTGAATTACTGAATTAGTGTGAAAACACAGGCATACACGCCGTGATAATGCAACGGGAGCTGGATTCCATTGGGACCTAGTTTGGTTTAGAGTTTCACTTTCGGTTTCATTCAGACCAAACTACACAGCAATCAGGTTTTTATATTAAAAGGGAACCATTTGATCACTGTCCTGTACTGTTTGTTTACTCATTCTCATTATATATCCTTTTATTGTTGGGTATCATATCACAGTCTACTTGCCTCAAAAACAAACAAAAATTCGTGTAATGCAATGCAATGGGGAAAGTAGACCGTGCCTTTAGCCACAGTAGTGTTGCAAATATAGCTTCGTGTAAACACGTCAATCAGTCCTCTGCCGATTTTGCATTTCGCCTTGAGCCACCATTTTTCCGGACCTCGACTTCCAATATATCCCGTTCCTTCGAACGACAATGGCACTCAGGCATGACAAATTTGCAATGTGGATCCGTTGGCTAAATTCATATTATGTTATGCATGACGGATTGTAAAAGCAGCAAGCCATGAATAGTAATCTGAATATATATCTTGCTTTGACGACAAGTGCAGCGTGAGCGTGAGCATTTTGCGGTGGATTTGTTGAAAAGGAAACATGTTCAACCGAGAGTTTTTGTTGATCAGAGGGTTTTCCGGAATGACAGAATTTCGAAAAGGTACTGGCAGATCGCTGATATGGAGTTGGTGGATGCCGACGAATGCCATCTCGTCCATCTCCCATCATTCGGATTACATAAAAACAATAGTGGGAAAGTGTTCCTCGCACGGCACACACTTGTAAATCCCAACAAAAATCGGATTTAGATTTCCCTGTGTCAAAAGAAGAAAGGCATAATATATAGAAAGCACTTTAGTCGAGTCAAAAGACAAAACAAAATGAAAGTGTGATGAAAATGCTTTTAGAATCGCTGTCGGGCTTTGAGTGGCATTCAAAGGAACTCGAAATCCAAAAAGATCTGAAAGATAAGAATCGAATGTGATTTTATCCCAGTTGCTTACAGTACAGTGCTCACACTCCAAAAATAGCACGCTCGAAATCAAGGCTGAACCAGTAGACTGGGTCCACAAAATGGTTTCCGGGAACAAGCTTTCAGCTAATTATCAATACATCAACATCCCTTTCGCGGTAGCGTCCTATGGCTTTGGTGGTGGTTCCACACAGGACCTTCGCAAAATAATTAGGGATTTCGCATGTTGTAGTCTTCTTCGCGATCACTACCGCAGGACGTGTTGTTCATAATGTGTCAAACCTCAAATCTCATTCAAGTTGCAACAGCATCATCTGGTTTAGGCCGACATTGCTAACGGCTCTCCTTACACCTACATACGTACTTGCAACTGTAAAAAAATAATGGATGGAATGTAGCAGGAGGATGAGAAAAGACGCGAGTGCTTCTTCTCAGAAAAGACTTGCTAAACCCAAACCCAACCAAAAACCCGCGGCTTATCTTGTAGTTTCCAACTTTCCTTCGAATTTTCTCCAAAACATCTGCCTACGCCAAGGAGCATTTCCTGCTTGGGTTCCCACTCAATGTGCCAACCAACCAATGCAGCACGAACCGTTCGCAATAATTGTTACCAGAGGCGTATTTTATACTTCAAGACTTCAACAGACTCGATACACAATGTACACATTAATAAACCAGCCAGCAACGAGCTAGTTTGAGATGTGCTAGTAAACAGGATAAAAATATACAAGCCTTGCGGGAAAGGACATTTCATATTGTGGTGCAGCGAACACCAGATCACAATTTACGGTTGACTTTGAGCGAAAATTTAATCCGGGGATGTTCGTATCATCGTAGTTCCATCCACGGGCTTCCTTACACACGTTCCCCTTCACAAACTTCAATAAATCTTATGTCATGGATTAGTTGCTGAGAATCCCTCCCAGGTAATGCCTTCCGTAGACAGTCATATAATCTGTGAGAAAAGGAAGGATATAAATCTGAGAAAGCGGTAACTTGAGAAAAGAAAAGTCTACATTTTTCGGGGACAAAAAAGTTTTATCCATTCCGTTGTACAAAAAAAAATTCAAGGCTGGATTTCAGAAGCTTCCTCGTAGGCTCAATAACGGAAAAGTGGTCTGGGAATTGTGTCTGAATTCTGAATTAAAAACGAGGAGACTCCGAGTCAACAACTCCCCTAATCCCAACCTATATATTTGTGAGTACTACTAGGATGAGGAATTGGGACGAGTGCGAGTTCATTATTATATTTCGGATTGGGATGACAAAAATCCAATATTATACATCTTTTAGTGTTTTGGCATAAATCATTATGCATATACCTAATATCATTGATGTAGTCCTTTATATACATATTGGCATATCTGTAAATATAGCCGACTTATTAAATATGGAATAATTCATACGGATCAGGAGGTTTTTAATAACAAACTTCAACGTCTTCATGGTTCTGCTGGTAGTAGTGTTATTTAACTTTGGCATTGGAATCATTTGAAACGAGTTTTGGCCAATAGTCTTCCTACAATGCGTCATTGCGTCAAATAAAACGACGTGTTTTCTTCATTTTCATTACTTTTAGTACAACACAAAATCGCCTAGTCAAAGCAAAATATCTTCAAGACTTAGTTAGTTTACCGTACTTGTTCAAAAGTTTAAACCACTTTGAAACAGAATAAGGAATAAGGTTGCAAACGATTCTAAGGATCAAACAAGAAAGGAGCTGTCACATACAAAAAATCCCTCTTTGTGAGCTTTAACAACGTACGTTTACATTTGCGTTGAATTTCCAGTAGTTCGAATTCCAATCCTTTTTATACATAGGTATATGACGACGTAGCCTTTTCATTATTCAAAATTCGTGATAGAGGATAAAGATAGGCAAACAGAGAGTCTACTTGAAGAAAATGACGGGACATTTTCAAGCAAAAATTGGCCTTTGCTGCCAAAGATTAGAATCGCTTTCTTGACTAAAGCTGTTTAAGATTGGATTCGATGGCGCACTTTCACTTTTCAACATTTCCGTCGAGATCCTTTTACCTCAAGAGAGAAAATACACTCGTGTTGAAGCTTTACTAGAAACGCGGTACTTGAAAAGGAGAGTGTAATGAAATGCTGACCTATACGCAGCCTGAAAGCTAATGTAAAGTCGTTTTGCGTTATATGTCCCGAGCAGTTTCTTTTTCTGGGAGAAAAGCGTTTGCTGATTTCCCCTATGGATTCCCCTAAAACAAAAACTTGTTGCAGCAATATTTGGGTCAGTGAGTACTGATGCGATCCCCGGTAACCCACTACTACACTATAGAAAAAACAGAGGTTCTCCATTATGCTCCAAGACGGGACGGGACACATTTCATCTTGAAACGTATAGGATTATCTTGATCAAAACTTAAGTCTGGTGCAGGAGCATTGCTGGATGCCTAAGTACTCGCTCACATATTTTTCGCATTAAGGAAACCCCATAATGTATTTCGCAACTTTAAGCATGCTTTTTTGTACCGACCGAACGAAACCATGCAAGTTTCCCAACTTCTACTTAGTTTTTTTTTGTTGGAACGCTGAAAGGATCGAAACAAGGTAGATATGTTGTGTTTGACAAGGAAAATGAAGCGGTTCATTTCAGTAGTAGTATAGTATTTATTTAACTCTTTTCCACTTGGAGAAGGAAAAGCTCACATTCGAGAAAGGGAGAACTCCACAGAGGAAATATGATGAATGGGTTGAGTTGGAAGAAAGAATAAAGCGGAGGTGGCAGATGAATGGAAGCTCACGTCATACAAAAAACAACTTATTTGCAGAAAAGGAAAGAATCCAGGAGTCCAAGGCGAATGGAAATGACACATGATACGAAACTTGGGGTTATTTTTGGCTCTGCTTACCATCCCTATATAATACACTTCAGATATGAGACAAACAGCAAGGTATTTAAGGGCAATTCTTCGTCTTCTTCTTTGATGGCTAATATAGATAATTTTTTAAAGTGTAACTATTCAAGGGAGCGTTAACTTGTCATGACCAGACCATGCGAGTGGATGGGTTCATCCCGCGTTCATTCATGTACACACGATAAAAGTACTGGGCAGAGGTCGACATTTGCGCACGACCCTAATTTCGAGGTGGTATAATGCCTCTGTGAGTCGTTAGAACTCCTAATGAATGCTCGTGTGACAGCATATCATCTTCTCATTACAGCATTTGCATTGTCACTACTCCCTGTGTGGTGAGTGTGGGTGTTATTTAAAGAGAGATGGCTTGTAAAGAACATACACACACACGGTTTATTCTCTTATCAGAGTGGATATCTATACATTTAAAGATATTTATTCATGAAATTCTTTACTGTTGATTTATTACGGACGTAAATATTTTTTAAAAGGTATTCATGAGCAACTTGAATTTTTCGTGTTGGTGTAGCACAAGAGAAAGTTACATAACACATGGAGTGGGAGAGCGGGCAAATGAATGAGTGGAGATTAGTAATTGTACGTTTGTGTTATTTAGAGTGGTTGATTCATTCTTTCCTCCGGCAGTTCAACCAAAACCTAACCAACATAAAATAGATGGATTTCAAAGGTAAAACAAGACTTTTCGTTATGCAGCAAAAAAACAACTCAGCAAATGAATGAGAAATCAGACTAGACTACTTCCGTCATCAAGCTATAATGGCGTACATTCAGATAAGATACGAATGGGAATCCTATCGACCGGGACCTACCGACGAAAAGAAGTCAAGATACGTAAGCCACTCAAATATATCCCCTGTAATATAATGGCATCCTTGTAATATCCTTGCCCAAAAACGTATTTCAAATTACCCTTGGAAGGCTCACAAGGACTTTTTCTAGTGTACTCGTTAGCTGAAGTGAAAGTCATAGACCTGGACGGGCGCGCTTTCCCATGGTGCATGCCACTGCGGGTGATTCCCCAAAAATGCATTTCGGATCCGCCATGTACCACCTGAAGCTGTAGAAGCGTTAAATTATACCAACCACGGGAGAGCCAATTGAGTGTCATAAAACCAGCTATAGCGAGGAGAAACAACAAACCACGGAGAAAGTTAGAGGTGGAGGACAGTATACCATTACCGTGCAACCGGCTTGGTTTCGAGATGCCAGAGTCGTGTCATAATTGATTTGGCAATAATACACGTTGTTCTGCTGGTGCAAATCTTACATGCCTCATTAAAGTGAGGCAACCTCAACATGCATGTGGAACATGGCAGATGTATGAATGTATATTGGCTTCAAAGCTAAATTCTTTCGTCAGTTGTGCCTTCGCCACAGTCACGTACCTCCAACCTAGGGGTTTAACGTGAAAATAATTTATTGCAAAATAATTGCTATAATTTCTTCTGTTTACTGCACTTTCCTCTCACAAATACCTAATTTCTTTCCCCTCAAATAATTGATATGAAGGACGCTACGAGCTGAAAACATAATTTCCAAGAGCCTTGAAGTAGTAAAGGCAAGGGCAAGGGCTCCATTGCTGTTCCTTACGGCACGTTTTCCAATCCAATTACCTTTGAAATATTTGAAATTGGACGTGACACGATTACTCACTCAAGATGAAAACATCAAAATCATTTAGTGCTGCTGAGCGGATTTTTTGCGGTTGGCGTATCGTTTGCATGAATGGAGTGCACAAAGCGCTACTTTGATCGCCGTAGGCATTACATCAAAGGTAGCCTACATAATTTAATTATAGCTTATCTTTACGAAACCTTGTCCAAAGTACACGTTTCCACAAGATTCAAGTGCAAAAATTCCGCAGAAACGCTCGTGCACACTTGATACAATCCACATAGTTGTATATAAAGCTCAACCGAAGCATGATTAATGTGAAAAGGATTAAATTTGAAGAGAGCTGCGATTTCAACGGGTGTGCTGGTGCTGGTATATTTTACGTAGGTAGGCAGGTTTTCCTCGAAACTCCTTTTAATTTTACCACCAACTACGGTGCAGAGCACATAGTGTAGTGTTATTTGCAGCGTAGAGATCGAGTGGAGCATTTGCTAATTAATTTCGTAATATTAATATGCACTCATGTGGAACTAAACGGTTATGTAAATTTTACAGCTCTTCATTCATTCCGTGTGACTGAGATAAGAACACTTTTGTCAAGAGGGAAAAAGTATGGACAGAAATCTGTTTGTTTTGGGTTTTGGTCCCAAATGGAATATTCAAATTAGGAATTCTTAAAAACTGTGAGTGAATAGTGTTGATATCATAAGTCACTCCTCTTTTTGGAAGTACCAGATGTACCAAACATGTTCCCCCTGTCTCTCCATGGATTTCGCAAACTATTAGAGTATTTAGGGCGAAAGGAGAGAACAAGCGAAACAATAGAATTAGATGGGATTTTCATATCACTAAAAATACTAAAAAAGGCTTTACTATTTGCCCGGTCAACTCATGCACATAACCTCAACTTCACAACAAGCCTTTGCCTTGCTTATTTATGAAAGTGCTTGTCTACAAAAAGCCTTATAAACACCAACTGCGTGTAGCGTATTTTACTTTATGGTAGGCTTTGACCATATTATGACAGGCTATAGCAGTGTCCCTAAAGACGCATTCAATTTTGTTCGCATTTCGCATCCTGCACGAAATCTACGTACTCTCCCGAGGTTCATATTTTTTTCTCAACTGCAAGTAAAATTGTGAGGGGAAGTGGGGGACAGAACAACCACCCGTAATTGGATATATATCAGACAACCCTTTTGTTTTCTTTGTGACCGTTTTCGTAACAAATGGAATTGAGGATAAGCACATTGTTCTCAGCAAGCATAGGGATGTCGAGCCCTTTACATACATTTTGAAAGAAAACTCCCTTAATGGAGGATTCACGTTGGAGTGTGTCAGAAAACTTTCCGGGTTCCTTTTGGAGTACGCACGAAATGGTAGTTCACGAGTAGGGTTTTCACTGTAAATACAATTTTATGGAAAATCGCAGCGTTTCTATATTTATTTGTTTTGTTATGGATGACTGGATGACTCTTTTTGGATTAGGTATTTTAAGTAATTAAGGCCAAGGTATAATTTCATGTCGTTGAGATGGTTAATGGATAAACCAAAAATAATTCGGTTTTTGTTCTGTAGCAGAATTCATTGTTTAAAATATAAACGAGGTAGCTCATTATCTCACCCTGTCTAACCTTTTGACTCTTACAATTCCAACAGAGAAACAGCAGTGTTCTGGCAACTACTGCTATATGTTAGATATTATATAAGGATAGTGGGGAAAATCCCTATGTCAGCCTTGTGTCAGTGGCGTGTCTCTCCACTGAATCAACAAAGCGTGAAATATGGTTGGAGATGGTGTGGTGGTGGAGTTGGGAAATAATATTTATACGGTTCGCGGAGGTGGAAGGTGGATATAAATACATAGTAGCGGTCGAGCGAGGTAGTTTATATAGTTATGCAAATCACATATCTCATTTTATCTTATTTTACTAGACAATAAAGTATACCTACGCAGTAGCAGCACTGCAGAGAACGACAAGGTAAAAATAAAATGAGAGAGAGAGAGAGGGTGATGCATGAAGTGAAAGGAGACGGGTAGCGGGTAGGCATGCAGTGGTACGTCAATAATGAAATATGAAAATGCTTTATGTGTCTGGACTAGATATGATACAGTGAAATGAAATGATACAGAATGATTTTCTCAAGTACTCTCCTGCGTATGTCGTAGAATGACTAAAAGAGCAGCAAATTCGGACAGCGAGAACTACATTATGCGGATGCAAATATATGTGATCATATCACATCGTTGCCCTGCCTGACGTTTGCTTTCTTTCCTGGGCAGATCCTAATTTAGATAAGCCACAACCTACCTGGTGTTCCCGAAACTGAAAGTGGGTCGTGTTGTGTGCGCCTAATACATTTTCGTATTTTTTTACAATGTAAACAAGCTGTATTGTATCCTATCTCCGAATATCGAACCACAAATTGAATGATGAGTGCATGGTTATTTGTACAGAACAAATAGCAGCGAAACTGGCTTAGTTTTGAGTTAGTTAACCATATCCTTGTTTGCTTTTGTTTGGGTGGAACAATCCTTTTCGTTATTTAATATTGTTCCATCATCCTTAGAAAACTATAGTTAATGGAGATACCACTCTGCCAGACTGCCTGACAAGACACATGGCAAACAGAAATGGCCGAATGTTTAAAAAAGAAGCTGATTTTTCGGATTAGCCTAGATACTAGATACCCACTTCCCCCCACTTGAATACACTTGAAATAAAATTCCTGATACACTCATCCCGTTGAAGGCACCTTTAGCTAGTTAGGTAGTATAAGTTGACGAAGCGAAATTCCTGAGACCACAAACATCACATGAAACGCCAAAACGTCAACCTAAATTCCATGCTATAACTTCTGCGTCAGGAAACACGACTCACCTTCATGGTGAATCACCACATCCAACATAGGTATCCCTCGGTACAAGTACAAACCAAATTCCAACCTATCTCATAATGCTCCAGTAATGTGTCCATTATAGGGACCACCACATGCATAAGAAGAGGATGATTTTTGCTTGCAAAATGCAGTAGAGCACAAAGACGATGCAAGGCTAAGGCGTTTGCATTGCATTTCATTACTTTTCCTCCAAAGGGGGTTTCCGTTTGACTTTTTTGGTGTGTGATATATAACTAACACCAGGGGTTTTGCTGAAACGCGACAGAATAAAGTTTTTATACATCTTTTAAATACAGTCTGCTTCCCAGTATTATTTGTGTCCTTCTCGGGAACCTCGCATTTCAAGCCTCCTTGCATCCAATTTCCGTCCTCCCATAAAAGGATCTTCGTTTTCGTGGTATATATTATATCCGTGTTCCATTCCTCCTACCCAGTCACACGAAGAAAACATCACGGCTGCTGACGACGCGACAGCAATAAAAAGTTAGTACGTTATATGTCAACATTGAAATGATATATCATAATAACGTCCCATAGTTCCGTTACCGTCATATCACCATTTTGTTGAAAGGACTTTTATGGCAACCTACTCCTTCCTTTTACCAATCTAGTGCAAAACTACTTGAAACTGATTGAGTTTTTTTTATACCTGAAGATTTATTCTCGGGGTAATGTAAAAATTATGTTTTGCTAACTGTTACAAAAGGGGCTTTGGCTGGCAGTTATTAACCTTGAATTTTCAAGGATTCGGGCAGGTGAATTTAGAGTGACGCAATTACCAATTCTGCACAAATAAAACTTTGCCATTTAAAGAGGAGAGAACGCTTACAAATCTCTTTCTAGGAACTTGACGCTGCAATAAGCATAATTTTTTTTTGGAATATTAGTTCAAGTATGGATATAATGGTCCGATGTAACTTGTGTTCTGTAACGCGTAGGTGGTACCTTTACCACTGACGATGAGAGCGATATTAGCTTTTTAGCACTGTGGTGAGTTATTACGGTGATAATGAATCTGTACGACGGTATGTACCTACTCTACGTATAGTACTCTTGGCAAAGTGTAATTTTATGGCAGCATCGGGACGATTTTAGTTGTGGATACTTTCTCCAATCATTATCTCATCTGACCATCATCATCATCATTTTTATTTTCCTGACACGCCAACTCTCCCGTAACTTTTCTCTGGTTACAAAGCTCAATAAATCTGGATAATATTCGCTGTGCAGGATACCTCCACCACACAGCAGACATACGTGAGGGAGTCAAATGCGTAAGTACGTGCTAAAAGGAAGAAGATGATGTGGGATATATGACGAAAATTTCTCTACCATCAGATTACGTAATCCACATGGGAAGACAAATAAATCTCTGTAATGTAACAGGAGTAAAGCCGTGATGAGTTTGGACGGAGAAAGTTTTATTCATTTAATGAAAACTTTTTGGCTTTATTTCCAGCTGTACAGTTACTGCACGATAAAATGGGGATAATTACAACCAAGATGTCAGATATGAATGAATGGGGAGGAACGGGAAATGGCTTGAGCTAGAATTTAAAAACGTGTGTCTGCTTACGATGATTAATGATCCTTGCCCACTTACTGATTCGTCATGTGCGACGACTTTAGGCTTTTTGAATGTGTAGCAGTAATAATAATTAAAGTTTTTTAAATGTGAGACAAGAAATATTATGACAATTGATTTACTTTATATTATACTTGCATATTAATTCTAGATAAAACTTAAAAATCGAGTCTGGTTTCGTATAACTGTAAGAAAACTTGTATGCATATGATGATTTCTCCATTGCTTTGAAAAATGAAAAAAAAAATTAAGAAACTAATTTCCTCTGTAGTGTAATCATTTCGTTGGAACCGAATATTAAGCAAAAAACTCAAATCAAATTTCCAATCTCAGTCCAAGTTGATACTTTTAACAAGTAATAGTAATATTGAATGCACGTGCCCATTTTCCCATCAAATGGGAGTTAATCATATGTCAAAAAATAATGTGCTACCCAGACACAGAGTTATGAATAATTCAGTAACAAAAGAACTTTCTAAACGGGAAATGTATGCCATTTCACGCTCGCTTCTGGTTGATGGCAGCCTCAACCCCGCAACTATAAAAGGTTGAGTAGATGCAAGACAGATTAATGTCTCCTTTCAGTTGACGTGCTCTCGTGTTTCACAAAACCATGTGGAAATTTAGATTTTGATGTCGTAAACACAATACATTATCATAATCACTCAGCCTTTCCCATACGAACCACATATTGGCTGAGAAGCTTATTCAGAGTCAACTTCGACTTCAAGCCCCCACCCGCTCTGATGATTGACAAAGGAGAAGCTGCTATCTGGACAAAAAACTAGACGGTTCTTATTTCTCCGAAAAAAAGAAACGTTGATGAGTACTCCTTCAAACTTAGAATTAACTTGCCCTTGATCCAGTTTTCCCTTATCTACTTCCCGGAAATGAGGGGATGAAGAGGTTGCTAAAATATTGGAAGTTACAAACCTTCATTAACCTGTCTCAGTACCTGAGCGCGTTTAGTTTTTTAGTCATCGTCGGGGTCGTGTGCAAATATAGTGAGCTTCATCATTTAAATATCATTGCGACTCCCTGCCTGCCCTCCAGGGACTTCGATAACGGAATCCACTTTTCGCTCGCTTTGTAAAGTATGTTTTCCCTTATCTACTTCCCGGAAATGAGGGAATGAAGAGGTTGCTAAAATATTGGAAGTTACAAACCTTCATTAACCTGTCTCAGTACCTGAGCGCGTTTAGTTTTTCAGTCATCCGCTGCGTTCGTGTGCAAATATAGTGAGTTTCATCATTTAAATATCATTTCGACTCCCTGCCTGCCCTCCAGGGACTTCGATAACGGAATCCACTTTTCGCTCGCTTTGTAAAGTAAGCTATTCTTCCTCCCACCTGCTTTCCAATACGTTCCGTAAATGAATCTGGGACACTTTTCTAAAGAATATATTGTATTTGTAGAGCAAGACAAACAGAAATTATACAATTCCGTCGTTCATTCATGCATCATGGATATGCGTAGCAAAATAAAGTCAAAAGCCATCTGTCTGGCTTGAATTGTGAGTCCCTTGATGTGTGGACACAGAGATCGGGTATTCCGTGTTTGAATAAGAAGACTCCCCAGGTATATATCAATTTGCATTTAGCCTGTGGCTCGTCATGCAGTATGTGCCGTTCGCTTTCTTTTCTACTTTCTCTACCCATTTTTCATGTTTGCTCAACCGTGTGGGGTTGCAGGGCGCATCGTCGACTAAGGACTGACGATGAGATGCTGATACGAAACGAATGCTGCTGTGATCTGAATATCCTTTCACGCAGTTATAGCATTACTTACTCTGATGTGCCACAACAGTGCACCATCTAAGGATTCTTCTTCCTTTTCACCCCATTTTCGTACAGATTTATTGACCTTTGAATGAATTCTCCGCACGCTAACACAGCTGGTGCAGTTTAGTAAGCAAAAACGGTGATTGGATGGAAATCTTTCCATTTTTTCCTCATAGAAAGAAATACCTAGATGCGCATACTTAATGCTTTGAAATGGGATCACGGCATCATTGAATGCTGCATAACGATCAGTATACCAAAAGTACAAATCAAAAGGTGTATATAATATTGTTATGCTCTGTTCGAATTGATTCAGCGGGATTATATCCGGGGAGGAAGCCTTGTTCATTTCAATTTCCTTTCTTGACGCAAGACTACGCAATGAACCTGCTGTTATGTGCTTTGGGCACACACAGAGCAACACAGTACGAAACCTAAAAATATTATTTTGACAAACCTCGTGACTCTTGAATATTCGGACACTTCAATATCATATACATTCAATATTGTGTCCGTGCCCTTTAGCCTGTAGTTTCTTGTCATTATTTACCCACCCCGTCTGATGCCAGAAAAACTGACTTGTAAAGAAGGAGAGAGCCCATTCAATTTACGACCCCAGTCTTCATAACTTGATTTGCTAGATTCCCTTCGGAGGAAGGTTTCTAGTAAAAATGTGGGTAATTGTGGTGACATAGTGCCCACCAAAATGCTACTTTGCTCCAAAAAGCATCGGTTTTGTCTTACCAGATTGTCGTGTCTGTCACTCACCATCCTGTTTTGGATGGACAATGGACAGAGGGTCTTATCCCATCTTTCAAAAAATATAAAGGAGTTTCAAGTTTGGGGGAAAATAAGCGTATCCAATCTAGAAAGCTTCATGCACTGGTTTGTGTAACACTCACAGGCAGGCTTTGCAATAGTATAGGAACAAAAAGACGTGAAAACAGGAACAAAGGGCAAAAGCTTGCTCAAAGATTCACACAAGCACACGATCGAGCTCGGTGAAATTGAAGTCGCAAATCGCGTTATGGTTCTACACAATTGCCAATATGGAATGTGTAGATACACCCCAGTCGACGAGAGTCGTCCCAGAGTCTATAGCTGTTTCACTCCGATTGCAATTCCAGTCTGTACTTGGAGGAGCTTCAGGAAACAGGCATTTTGTCGAGAAAGTCAGTCCAACACGAATGGCGAAAGCCACGAAATGGTAGTAGAGGCAGTATTCTGTGCTCAGTCAGTATTATTCTCTAGGGGTATTTCGTGACAAGATTTTATTCCACCCCGCTACACTGATTACAATCCAGTTTACCTGCTTTTTTATTGAGATAATATAAAATAAATAAATGTGTACAAGTATCAAATGTTGTATTAGGTGGAGACTGGAGACAAACAGTATGCTTGTTTCCAGAAACACAGCAGAGCTACAAACAAATCGAAAAACCTACGTGGCCA
Source organism: Dicranocentrus wangi (assembly GCA_036850665.1). Classification (NCBI taxonomy): domain Eukaryota; kingdom Metazoa; phylum Arthropoda; class Collembola; order Entomobryomorpha; family Entomobryidae; genus Dicranocentrus; species Dicranocentrus wangi. The sequence continues at coordinate 17,514 of JAANSN010001233.1, read as the reverse complement.
CATTTATTATTCAGTTGTACGAGTGACAATATCAAAACGAGAAAGCATGATTTAGTGAAACTCAACTGACAAAATAGGGTTGTGAGTTAGAGTTCGAACATTTGTTCACAATGTAGTCCTCTAGTGCATATAAGAACAGTGGAAATGCGGATTGTATAATAATACGTGGTAAATAATTTGAGGAAACGTTTTAACACTGAGTGCAAATTCTGGTTGCCAAATATTTCCTTATTTATAGCAGATAATGTAATTTGTGTGCGGAGTTATCCAAATCCTGACTTGTACGTATAGCTAGCTAGCAGTCTAATTTGCAATTCAGCGTAGGCGTTCCTTGAGAGCGCTGATATTTGTCCCAGTGGACGTAAGGAAATTGAAATTGCATGGATTAGTATTTAGATTGGGGGAATATTTTGTGTCTGGGAACAAATGAAAAGTTGGAGTGGTGACGACACGCTCGTAATTTGACGAAATTACAAGTGATAATTGTGATGATGATGATGGAGTCGCCTTGGAGCGACGAGAATACTCACAACAACAGCAACTTTGTGGTAAACAACACTGGGAAAGGACTCCTTGCCATCTTTGCAGCAACCCCAAACTCCGTCATGGCGGGGATCAGTGACGACGAGCTTGAGAACAGTAACATGAGTGATGGTGGGGTTGCCATCATTCCGCGGATTTTGGGCAATCGGACTACGTCTGCGGAAGTGACAAATGATACAAATCCCTACTACCAAGGCCATGACGATCTCTACGAACCTCCGGCTCACGTTATTGTCCTGTTGTCACTGCTCTACGGAGGAATTTCGGTGGCGGCTTTGATTGGAAACATGCTGGTACTTTGGGTGGTGACTGTAAGTTTGAAAACATATATTATTTAGAATTAAAATTAGAAAGTTTTTGGCTTACATTTACGGTAAAACGCGAGTCTTTGATACATTTACATGATATGGCGCAAACCTACATATTCCACTGGGGAAAACTGTGTTATGCAAAGGAATAAAGGAAAGCCGGTACAAGATTACAATTGTAAGTACAATGCAAATTGTATATTCATATTGGTCCCTCCGGAATTCGTCTTACGACTGCAATTTCACTCTCATTTTCATTTTTCCCGTAACGGCATTTCAACTCGTGTTTCTCAAAGATAACAAGATTTTTTTAAAAGCTCCACTTTTGTTTCATGCATTGCGAGATTGCGACATTCCCCATTTTGCATTTTGCTTAACAGCTTCGGAAAAAGCGGAGAAAGCTGGGGATTGTAGTTGTGCTCCAGAAGGAATTTCTGGGAGACCTTGGGGGAAGTAATTTATAAACTTAATACTAAATACTTACAAATTACACATTAATAAAACATTTTAGGAAGTGCAGTTGTGGCAGCATGCAGCATAAGCACCTACATATCGTAAAGCACAATCTTAATCTTTTTTAAATAATTTTAACAGTATTAAAACGGAATGTTATTTTTGGAATGCAAATCTCTGCAAAAAAAAGCACAACCGACGAGAATAAAAATTATCTTCCACCGATCCCATTAATTTCAACAATATGCAGCATTAGTTGAGGTAATCCCAATCCCAAAGGCATAATAGGGTCAGAAGTAACCAGAAACCACAAATATATGGCACAAGTATGTAGTATACGAGTAAACTGTTAACCACCCCCCTAACCACCTAACCCCGTACCTTTATAAGTTATAACATATGTTTTATCAAATATAAGCGAGAGGAAGTTTTGTGCTACCTTTGTATGCGAAATCCACAAAATGACTTGGATTACTCCTATTTCTTTATTTGTATCAAATTTTCGTGGGAAATCCCATGTGAAAGGAGTGCTTTATTGGAAGTCCAAACTTTACTCTAGAAATGAAAAGCTTTATTCCATTTGGCTAAAAGGGTTCCCCATGTGCCACCAACCGTGTAAGATGTCCAAGTAATGACGTCGGTTAGGTTTAATGTGAATGCGGAGGGTGCTCTTCAGTAATTTGAGGTGAGAAGATAGCCAGGAGGGAAAAGAATGGGATGGTCCAACACGGCGATGATGAAGTAAAAAAGTTCCCCTTCTAATGTGGTTGTCTTTCCACACATTTTGACGACAATGCTCTCGGACTTTCTTACAATATTAGAGTGTTTGCCGGAATCCCTTAAAGGCTTCTTTTGTGGTCGAACGAAATACACGTTGAGTTGTAGAATGTAAGTAGATGGGGCTTGGCTGTTTTTTCTTGAATTAAATTGATTCCTCAGAGCTTGCAGAGAAATATAGATATACCTAGTACGTTTTTTCGTCATTTAGTTTGGCATATTTATTTCGTACACACGCACACCGGCACACTGTAGTTTCTGAAGTCTCCATAATCATAAAAAGAAGTTCAACTACGGTTTTCATGGTATAAGCTTCACACCATGCTTATGAGTCCACCGCACTGGAAAACTGATATGACACGTGAGTAGTTTTACGTACAAACTTAAAAGTTTCATCATGAATAAAATATCGTATGAACTTCTTACGTGAAGTTAGCTGCTTAAATCAGGCAGTTCAACCCTTGCACAACCAGTGTTTGACGCAATTCATGTACTTGTTAAAATAAGGTTTATTATCCCATAGTTTCTAAGACCTTTCTACTATTTTTGCAGGTATCCCGTCGAATGAGAACAGTGACCAATATGTTCATTGCGAACTTGGCTTTGGCTGACATTATCATTGGACTTTTCGCCATCCCATTTCAGTTCCAAGCGGCCCTCCTCCAACGCTGGAATCTTCCCGATTTCATGTGTGCTTTCTGTCCCTTTGTTCAGGTATGAAATTTAAAGCCGAAAAATAGCGTATTTCGGCATGTTAACATTTCACATTCCATTTAAAATTTAGGTACATATACATAGGTAAAACACATAGGTATATCAATCATGCTACCAACACCTGGAATTCAGAAAGTATGTCATGCTTAATCATGCTTATTTACTTATCCACGTCAATGGGCCGAAAGCTATTTCGGGATACCGTCTTCCTTGAGTCTCCTCCTTCCCATAACCTCAATTAAGTCAGCTATAAATAGAATTCAAAATGAGTCTTATCTCAAAACCCTAACTGGATTCCTTTAAGTGCCCAAATAAGCTGCTGTGCTGCTGTTATCGCTATCTATACGTGAAGCGCTTTGTGTTAACAAGATTATCTTTTCTGAAAAAAAATCGATTCCTTCTAACTTTTTGACGCATTTAACACAACCCGTTATTATGTCGTCGCCTTGTCCCAGAAGTAGCTTTATATTATCTGCGACACGAAAACTAGAAAGTGAAGCCGTTATCGTTAATATCCTCTTCTTTCCTCTCTTACTATAGGAAAGACATAATAACTCCAGTTTGCACTCATTTTTCACTCCGAAATTCCCAAAGTGGAGGTTTGCAGAAACATTTCCAAGTATAGAATCCACTTGTTTCACAACAGAATCCCATTTTCGATTCTCTTCTTGTAGCAAAAAATATACCTACTGCATGTTTTGTACATCATGGGGGACGTTGCAACTTGCATGCCACCACATTTCCAATAAATAATCTTGATCCTTCTGCCAGTCATCAGGATACTCTCTAACTCACCACGCCAAGGCAAACGAAAATAGAATAAGAATAGCAAAAAAAATCGATACATTCCTCCTGAGACTTTTATATATCCTTATGGATAATGTAAGCGTGTGATCTATCGAACCGAGCATTTTGGGGAAGGAAAATATGTCATCCGATCACACATTTTGTGTTACGTGTAATGAGCGTTAAATGAGAAAAATGTCAGGTTTTCAAATGAACTGCATGATGATTTATTGGGCAAAGTATAGTTCAACGAATTCAAATCTTCAAAGTAAATAGACGTATTATGGTTAGACACGCACAGTTCAACTGGCCAACTAGGAGTGACAAAGGAATTTCAGGGGAAGGTTGGAACTTATTGGAAGGTAACAAATAATACACGTGTATACTTTCAAATTATATACGCTATTCCACTGGATTTTTTTTCTCGCGAATTATCGAGTTTGTAGATAATTCGATTTCAAAAGGGTGTCCTTGAGACCCCAATTTCATTGAAAGGCATCATCGCAGTCGCTTGAATTGATATTACACGGTTGGGAAAAAAGATTGAAAAAATCCATTATGCATGGTTCGTTCACATCCACTTTCCCCGGAAACTTTGTTTCTTTATACGCTTTTGAGGCAAATGAAGCATCAACTTTGTGACCATATTTGGGAAAGAATTCGTGCAGAATATTGAATAGAGATGCGAATGCGAGCGAGCGAACCCATCTTCAGCTTGGTTGCGGATGACTTGTCTAGTGGGAAAGTTTACATTATTTTATTTTCTGACGGAAGAACTAAAAAAAAAGTAAATATACCTAGGTGAATATGGGGATCGGGGAAATAAACGAATTTTATATCCTGAGAAAAACTACATTTTATGGATTTATTCTGAAACTGTGTGTGTTTCTTTGGATGATAGGTGCTCAGTGTGAATGTGAGCGTGTTCACTCTATCGGCAATTGCAATGGATCGCTACAGGGCCGTCTTATACCCGCTGAGTGCTCGGGTATCCAAGAGGAAGGCCACTTGGGCTATTATGTCCATCTGGTCGTTGGGACTTCTTCTCGCGCTCCCTACAGAGCTGGATTACAAGTAAGTTGGTTGGAGAGTCAGTTGGGTTCGTCACGTTTATCTTATCTAATGTCCATACCTATACCTACTCGTAAGTTTGTGCCAGTGTATAAGATCAAGATCACACAGTCCCATTTCAAGCAATAATATTTCAAAGTTGGGTAGTATGCACTAGGACTAGGACACATGATGTGACAGGACAGTGCATGCTTGAAAAATCCTGGGGCTAACGTACCTTTCTATAATGACGACTTGACAGATACAGGAGCAGTAACAACTGGTGCAAATTGGAGTTTTTGCGAGATGAAGAGCATCTTGTCTGTCAGCTACAAACACTTTTCGACTTTTCCCATTTTTTGTGTACATATGCAATTTCTACATCCAAGTTTTCCGTTTTTCTTTGGAATGATGTATACAAACAAACGTGACGAACATGTGATGACGGTGACATGACATAGTCATTCCTAGTAAATTATGGGATGACGGGTGACGTGACATCCTTGGGGGATGTTGACAACTGAAAATACGTACGTATAGGGAAAAGAAATATTATAATCATCATCCTGCATTCATATTTTTCTGAAAATCCCGTCCAAAATGATAGTTCAATATGACAAGAGTGAAAGTTGTAGCTTGCAATTGAATGAAAAAGAAAAACGCATGACTTTCGGGAAAGAGCTCCAATTCCAATCAATTTTTACTACACGTTTGACATTTTAAAGGAAAGGTTGTTCACATGTAGCAGTTTCTTGATTCTTCCTTTTCCCAAACATCGCTGAAAAAAGAAGCTCATGAAATATTATGCATACCAGAAACTGTTGGATAATATATATATACTGCGGAGCGGATAACGAGTTTGGAAAATAACTTTCCAACGTGAGTCCCGTAAAGTGTTTCATACTCGTTATGCCCCTTGCCCCCCCAATAACGCCTGTAACATCAAATTGCCCAAGTTTTTCCATCATTATATCACATCATTTTAGATTTATGAAATAACTGACAAACCATGTTGTCCACTATTAATTTATTTCTGAGTACTCAACTCTCCTCCAACCACAATGGGCATCTTACAGTCATACTTTATACCTACCCCACCTGCTGCCCCTTCAAAATACAATCCACGTATCACAAACAACATTGACTGTTATTCCTTGTTCCTAGAAAATAGGCGAAGGATGAAATAGGCAGTGCCATATTTCCCTCTGGCTCATTTGCATTTTTATTTGCTAAAGAAAGTCTGCAAATTACCTCAGTCATTTTCTTTTGATGCAAAAGCACACTAAGCTTTTCTGTGGTTGTATATGTCGTGGTGAAATAGGAAAGTTTTTATTTACCAAGTAAAATCCTGCTTTTCATATTATTCCGTGAGTCAAATCTTCAATTGCAATTTGCCATGTAATGTACGACAGTAGTAGGACGTAGTAGGACCATATCAGTGACACTTTCATTAAACTCCTTCCCACAAGGACATCTTGCATTTGTAAATAAAACGCAGAAACTGGAGACTTCATAAAAATGTCAACCCATCATTTTTAGAACGAATAAAACTTTATATTTTCTTGCTTTCCATTATAATGGGGCTGTGAAAGGTAGAAAAGCGCGACTTCTCGCGTAATATGTCATCATTATATATCATCGCGTGCGTTGGGTCGCATTCCCATTCTGGAATCTACTTCGTCCCTCAGGAGTCGTTTTTCTGGGCTTAATGCAGTCTCGTCTCTAGATATAAAAGAAATGTCTGGAAACAGTAATGTGCAATATGAGGACAATATGAAATTTCCTACTAACTAATACAATACCCACCATTATATTCTAGAGTGGGAATAGAGTAGAGTGTGTTTTTGGTTCTTTTACTGGAAAAAATAACAGGGGCTTCTTTACACTTGACTACTTTCTTTCATTCTCTTATATCTCCACCTTCCACTTCGATGTAGCTCTCAATTGTCACAGGTGATATCGAAGCCTTTAGTTTCCCTTAATTTAATGAGAAAAGGGAGAATGTGTGTGGGCAAGAAGGGAATTGGGTAATGAAAAGAACTCGAGAAGAATGTCTCCGATGAACAAGCATCAGTTGACGTGCACAAGTTATTTCACATGTTTAATTGGGTTTTTAGTATCTAATATCATCTCAGGATAAGGGATTGATGAAAGGGAATTGATCACAGGTGGGGTGTGTATAATATAGTACCTGTATAAGCGTCTTACCTTTCAGATGAGTAGTTCAAGATGTCTTGCAAATTGAAATAATATCCAATATACCTCGTTGAAAGGGAAATGGTTACGATTTCTTTGAACCTTGAAGTGCTGTTCCAATTGCTATAAGGAAACAATTAAAGTTCATCATGGGATTCTTCTTACTATTAGATTTCACTTACCTCCTTAACTTCATAAAAAACTTGACCCCATTCCAGTACAAAAGTTATGAAATAAAATTTTAGCATAATGTATCACATTACCCTCGAGCACAGCATCAGTCTCATATATGACGGAGATATTTTATACCATCTCGAGAAATTCTTAGAAAAATGTAAAAATTATTTGATCCGGGGAACAGGAATAAACATAATAGAGTTTTTTGTTTTTGCAAACTAAAGACAAGTACCCTTTAACTACCTTTCTACCACTTCTTTCTCCTGGTTTATATAACAGTTTCTAATTGTCACTTTAGTTTAACATCCCTTGTCAAATCGAATGTTCGGAGTGGGAGGATCTCATTGAGAAATGAAAGTCTCCTATAAAAAAAATTTATTGTATAAAAAGTAACACTCAGTACGACATATAGTCTTGGCATGTGCATCCTGTGTATTGGAAATACTTCAAATACATTTAATGATCATCGCAAATCGCATTTTATTTGAGTTTAAATTTTTACAAAAACTTACTATTTTGAAAGGACACTAAGGACATCATCATACAGATAAATAATTTCATTTATAACAAGGCACCTGTTAAAATGTAAGTACATTATTTAACATCTACAAGTGTTAGGTAAAAAATAGTTTGCCAATAATTCGACCTATTTATATTTACTACAAAAACTGGTCGAGTCAGTCAGTTGAAACTATATGTACATATATGTACATGTCCTAATTCAGTAGAAAGCAGTAAAAGGGAAACCTACAACTACAACACAACCTCCTTCTTTCACTGTTTCGAACGGATATTCCCCATCCAGCAAAGTTAAGTAAGAAATGCCAATGGGGCAATATAGTGAAAAGTTTGTAATCCAAAAGACGCAAGCGGAAGCAGATTTCTGGAGAAAACAGAAAAGCTGAGCTGTGAGCAAAATAAATAAAACTAGTTTTTTACTGCACAGTGCACCGTACCTTAGTAGATTTTATTGAAAAAAAATGTTGCTTCACCTCGTGACATATTGAAGTATGGTGCATAAATGTCAGGTAATGTGAAAATAAGTTTGTTTCTAGTAAAACTCTGAGCGAAGCGGTTTCTCGCTAATTGGGGCTGTATTGTGGAATGGCAGTCTCGGTTGGAAAACGTGATTATGATGATTCACATACTTAGTTTGCTCTTGTTGTTCCAAAATTCTAATCATAGATGGTTATAAAGTTTGACTGGAGCTTCGAACCGTGTTAGAACACCTTTGCAATAATACAATGAAACGAGAGGAATTAGAGAGATTTAGCACAAGAAAACTTTTCGTATTTCGTATGCATGGGTCGTGTCCGACCGAGTCCGTCAGCTTGTACATGCTTCGTTACTACATGGAAGTGAAGTCTGATGGGTCGTTCGTAATCATCACTTCCTTTTTATATTCTTTCTTGGCATACCACCAAAAAATACATGCCCCTAAAGCGGCTTCGGCTATTTGGGAGATAAAAACTTTCGATTTGTTCAAGAAAAGAGGTAAGCAGACATTTTAGGTATTTTCGGCGGCTACACACCGGGAGAGTACTTTCAGGGATTTAATGGGGAACGAATGGGCACTTAATCTAAGTTCGAAATGGGACTTCTCTATATATTCTCAATAGCTCTATATGCTGTTGTGCTTTTTGTGTTGTGCTTGTGCCATTTCTAAAAAAAAAATATTGTTTCGATTTTGTCTAGAGTGGTCTACATTATGGAAAAAGGGAAAGAGAAGCCCTTTTGCACCAATCTGGGACTATCATCAACATTCCGAACGTATTACAACTTGAGTCTCGTCGTAATCCAGTACTTCTTTCCCTTGATAACAATTTCCGGGGCGTATGCCCATATGGCTACAAAACTGTGGGGGTCCACCGCACCAGGAAACAAGGAAGAGTCAAGAGATGCTGTTGTATTGAAAAATAAGAAAAAGGTAAAACAAAAATAAAGCAGGGGACTTTTACATGAAATGAAATAACAAAGTTTACTACATTCTGTTATTGAATCCGTTTTGCTGTAGAGAGAGCTTTCCCTTTTTATAGTTTTTATCACATTTATCCATTTGCAATCATCATAATTTATTGTATCGAAGGGTCGAATACTGTACGTAAGCTACGATTGAAGCAGCCAAGTCATAAAATATGCTTTATCTGTTTTTCTTGACTCATTTTGTACGTGGTCCAAATTGACTCCAACGTTAATTTCAACGCACCACTTGCTCCGCAGAGCTAAAGTAACAGTTATGCTGACATCATCTATATCGCGGTTTGTTTCAGTCATTAGCGATTCTGTTCAAAATTGCTGTGTTTGATCAGGGTTCCAACTCTGGAAAGGTTGCTTTTAGAACAAGTCATGCGAGCACGGATTTTCTACTCGAGCACACAACTTGGTTTTCTATTATGATGATGATGATGCACTTTGAACTTGCACTGGAAGATAACACAGAACAACACACATGCTTATTCGTCATTAATCTTGTGAAATAAAGTTTATCGCTGACAGTGTGAGTTTATACATATGTACGTTAAACGCTTGACTGCATTGGTGATGCGATGAAAGTCCTGTTTTGCCTGTTCTGTTCTGCTGGTACGAAATGTGTGGAACGAAATATATGTGGTACGATAAAGTTTAATTGCAGTTGTGGTACATCCTGGTCCCAGTCCCGGTACTTCAAGATTGTACAGCATTTGGCTGACTTGTATTTAACTTAATTTTGTTAATTTAAGTGGTGTGCTTTTCGCTGAGGACTAAGGTTCCAGGTTCCTTCATAATGAATAGGTATTTACGCATGCATTAGATGATTTGCTACTGTAGCATTTGAAATGATACTGCTCTCCTCGCTAATTTTCCTGGATATCACTTTGGTTTTGGCTTTGGCTCATGAAAGTTTATTACGCATTCCAGTCATAATTGTTTATGTGTTCAGCCCGAGGTACAAATCAGGAGCAAAGTAACAGTGCGTCTTTAGCTTGTAAAATGAAGTGCTAACACTTTCCTTATCCCCCTGTTTTATGTTTATATAACTATAACACATTTTGTACTTGAATTTGAAATATTGATTTGATATCCCCGTCTTGCTCAATTTACTGAAGCGCAAATATCGCTCCATCAATTAAGTTAGTGGATGATGCAGAGAATTCGAGATATTTGATTAGTCACTTGCCAGAACTTTATGTTTTGAGCATCAGTCTACCCAGAAATCTGTTTTTATTTTCATCCGCAAGCTTGAACCGGTGAGGAGGGTTTGTGTGAAAGGACTCAATTTCTCGTATAACACGGGTATCCTCCGTATTCTAGGATAGCATCTGGCTCAAGTTTTAATTGATGGATGATAATTATTAAAGTTGCAAAGACCATGGCACAAGTGTGTCATCCCATGGCCCCCACTTACTATAATTTTCAGCTCAAACTTTCACAAAGGTTAGCGAAAACTCCAAAGATTTGTAACAATACGAGATTGAACTCTTTGTAATCATGAAAAAAGAAAGTTGGAGATATATAAGTACGTACAACACGCGGTGGTACGCGCTGGTGTTTTTGTACCAGTGCAAACATGAGACGATAATAGAATTGTAATTTCGTTGAGGTGATCCTGATCATGTGAGTCTAAACAATTTACGACGTGCCTTTTTCTTGTTACCCCTGCCTGCGCGCTGCGTTACTTTCACTTCTCGACTTGTCCGCATTTCACGCTTCCATGTGGATTGTCTCCGATAACGGTGGTATTACTCCGTACACTGGAGGTCGGCCGAATACTTATGTGAAAAGTACGAGATGGATTAAAACAACATAAAAAACGTGCGCCAGGCGCTACCAAGGCAGTTGCTGTTCTGCAAGGCTATTTTGGGGTTTTATGTGTTGTCGCAATGCTGCTTCGCCAAAGTTTATATTAAGCTATATGGCTTCTGTCATCAAATCCATTTAAAGTGTAATTGCACTCTGTTAATCACTTTCTCATGGCACTAAAATCCAATGAAAAGTTTTTTGGTCTTCACGCAGGTTATCAAGATGCTGGCTTTAGTCGTCCTCCTTTTTGGAGTGTGCTGGCTTCCACTTCAAATGTACAACTTTCTCCAGACGTTAATACTCTCTATAAATCAGTAAGCTTAAGCATTTACATATGATTATGCTCGGCACCATGATATATTATGTACTTTATCATGAAGTGAATTCGGCGACGACGTGACCACACACTGTAATGAACATCTTTTGCCCGTTTTTTTAACAGATACCAATACATCAACATCATTTGGTTCTGCTCCCACTGGCTAGCAATGAGCAACTCGTGCTGTAATCCGTTCATCTACGCGATTTACAATGTATGAGATGAGAGATGTTCTTATTATTAATGCATCAATTCCTAATTTAATTCTCTCTTAATGCCTATGCAAATTGTACTTGATTGGAGTTAATTAAATTATATTCCAACTAGGATAAGTTCCAACGGGAGTTTAGGGCAAGACTACATTGCTTCAGGTTCTGCGCCAGAGAATGGGATGACTCAATTTGCTCGGATGCCTCCGACTTTGACAGATCAAAGGTTCGGGCGTCTTACCGTTTCACAAACAACCGAAGTGTGAGACACAATGGTCAAGATAACCTGAACTGCAGAAATATGGCAGAGTTCCAGCGGACTGGAAGTGCGGGGAGTAACCGGGGCGGCAGCGTTCATCATCACCATCGTCGATGCAAACACAGACGGAGTCGGGGCACATCTCAACAACAACAATATGAACTTGACGAGCACACTCTCACTTGTGGAGCAACCACTAATGGAAGGCTATCTGTCCCTGTGGATAATAGAGCTTTAGTTACTACTGATTTTGGGAGTGGAGGGACGGAAAGTTGTGCGAGTGGATGCAGGACTCCGAATACTCCGATTAGAAATAATAATATGCAGACTGTTCTCGCTGTCGCAACTGACAAGGGGGTAACGGTAAGATGTGGTTACACTAACTGTGGAATTGTTTCGGAGCTTTAAAATCTATATAAACATTATCCATTCCATGTTTACTTTGACGGATATATTGCTAATCAACAGTTTTAAGTGTTATACATTATACACATATACCTGCATGACGTGTGGATAGAGAACTTACAATTTTATTTGAATTATTGACAACCAATTTGTCGTGTCTGAGACTGACTGATTTACAGTGAATTCATCGTCTTACAATTATATAAAATGATAGCTTAGTCTTTTTTAATTACCTATTTTCTTGTGGAAACTCATCCGTATTATCATGTCACGGAAGGTGTAACACATTTGTATGGTACATCACACTTTTTGTGTACCACTGACTGAAAAGGGTAAATCAAACTAAAATACAACCTAGATATTTATAGTTATAGTGTAACACGACATTGTTGTTACACTTGAATTTGCATTCCTAAGTATATAAATATTTCGACCAGTAAATATTAGTACGTGTGTAGTACCTCCACTATGCTTGTCCATGAAATTATGTACCAATATTAAGGAAGTAGTATTATCATAATAAAATTTACTTCAACGATATTTGCTAATAAAAGTGTTTGATTGATGTTATATCTGCAAGTCATGTTTATTTGTATGGGCAATATGGGCATGTGTCAAGTCATGTTTGTGTTATGTTGATAATAATTACACGTTACTTTTGGTCTTATAGATAGATATAATATGCACCCGCACATAAATACACAAGTGGTGATTATTACATATTTCAAGGACATTATACTCTGCCAGTTTGTCCATGCGTACTTGACGGCATATCTTCAGTTTTTGAGAATGGATAATATAACACTGAAATATAAAATATATGCATAGTAATGTTCATAATTCCTCATCATCATCATGTTATTTCGAATAATTGGATTGGTTGGTTGGGCATGGGGTTCGCGGAAGGAAATGACATTGGAAAAATTGAATTTGTCACATGCGCAGTACTATTACCCGTACTAGTCAATTCCTGTTGTATGTTAATTAAGCATGCAGTTTTCCATATTTCGCTCGGAAGAAACGGAAAATGGCATGAATCGTATGTAGTATTTTGACATCAAAACGGGTGTTAATGTTTCGTAACAAACTTGTATAATATTATGCCTGTTGGAACTTCCGGAATGCCTATTTCAGTACCCCATGCGCTTACATCATTTCAAGTTGTATTGCTTTTTATCTTAGGATGAAAAAGAATCGGTAATTAACCTTAGAGTACTTTACATTACGTATATATTACGGTAATTATTTACAGAGGTATTTTTGTGATGTCAGCTTAATTTAAGCTTATGGGTGGTAGGATTCTCAATTCTCGAAAATCTTAAATGGAGCAGCAGCCTATTCATTACAAAGTTTGCCATTCAACTACGGCAAATTGTTTGAATTTCGTAATTGATCGAAGTGACTTTTAAATTGGTTAGTTCCGAGTAAAAAAAATGACATCATTTGCTTTTCACTTATCTCATCTCTCTTGACCATTTGGCAACCGCTAATTATATATCTAATTATAAGCATTACCCAACTCAAACGCAAACCAACAATTGAAATGGGATGTATCTAAGCTTACTGTAGCATGCTTTATTCTCAAAAAGTTTGTGTTTATTTACAGTTATGCATACAATGAAAATATATACACATATTCGGCCGTATTTTGTTTACAGAATCACAGAATAATCAATATTCAGTAGAAAATACATACATTAAGACCGATACATGCGTTTCTTACTATCTTGTTGCAGTATTTCATGCTATTTTACCGTATTCTATATTATCAATTATCGTGACACTAATTACAGGGATTTCATTTAAATTATTAAATTAAATCATAAACGTATCCACATTAATTAAATACCTGCTAAGCCTATGAAACTATATATTCTACTAAAATATCATTTATCTTAATTCTTAAAACTTACGAAGTATCCGCTGTATCAGGAACCGTAAATAAAACAGTCGCAGACGCAGGTTGACCCCCAATGTTACCATTACTCAGAGTTTGATTTTCAGCCGACGTTAAATTGATATGACTCTTTTTATGCGCCGATAAGCCGTGCCTAGTTGCATATTCTCGCTTACAGATTTCACAAAAGAAAATACTCTTTGGTCCATGTGCGTACTTTGCATGGTATTTAATACCATTTGGATTCTTGTAACGTTTATCACACGCAGGGCAGGCATACGGGTAAGCTTCGGGATCTTCAGTTTTATGTAATCCTTGTTGACGCACTCTGGAAACATGAACTAATGTTACTGTACGGGTCGGTAGGGTAAGCTTTAATTTTGTCATACGGGGGCACACCACTTACTTGTAAAGTCCTTCTTGTAGGATCCACGATTCATAGGTATGGCCACTTGGAGTACTATTGGGCAGATCTGAAAACTGAGAAACTTCAGAAGGAGCCTGAACCAGAGGATCTTTAGATTTTGGCAATGGGTTCTTCTTCCTGCATCTGACTTTAGCCGTCGGAGCTGTGGACGGAGTGCTCGTTTTCGCAACAAATTTCGGTAAGAGAAGTGACGGACGTGACGATATCTTAGATTTTGGGGTTTGAAACTGCTTTGTATACCGAACAAATGTAGGCATGCTTGCTTTATTTGTCGGAGTTTTTGCCAGTGTCCACTGCAAGGATTGTTTGCCTGATACTAATGCTGAAACTGCAGGTAATTTTGCGGGGCACAACATTTGCTGTGGTATTGCTGTTCCAGCAGGCAGATTTGTCGAGAAATAGATTTGCGGATTAGTCGCCGATTTGGTAGCAGAATTTACACAGACAAGTTGGCGAGTAGAGTTCATATTAGTTGACTGCAATGGAAGCACAAAACTGACAAGACGTGCGCCTGAGGATGACGATACTTCACTTGATTGATGCAACGGGGATTTCATCTTCCCGTCGGTTTCGGTAGGTGCAACGTCATTAAACAACGAGCTCCTCCAGTCAACATTAGGGTAGGGTGATGATTTACTTAATTGCTCATCAATTGTAGCGTGGAGTTTTTCAGTTGACAATGGAAATAATCCGCTTTGAAAATCCATAACATCCGAGAAACTCGCACCTTCATAATCATAATATTTTGGATGTGAACCAATTAACACACATTTCCTTAATGCATTACATACTACTCTTCAATTTCATGCCTCACCTGAGACAGTCGCATTTCCGGTGGAAGAAGCGTGACTGATCATGCTAGATTCAAGTGGATCATCAACCCCATTATTTTCAATCATACAAATGTTCCCTGTTGGTTCCGGACTACATGACATGTCTGGGCAGTCAAAGTCACAGCAGTCCACCGCACTCAGGAATGGTTTGGGATCTGCTTCAGGTGCAGGTGATACTGCTGCAATCACCTCCTTGGGCTCGTCCATTATGCGTACTTTCTTTGGGTTACTGACTGACGGACACGGGATCACAAACGAGAGGAGGAAGCGATGAGTTAGTGGCACAGGATCACCCCTGGATTCAGCGTCTCCTCGCATCATCATGTTAGTCTTGTAGTTGGCATCTTGCTGGAAGTATATGTTTTCAACGGTGCCTGACAAACTTTCTTTCAATCGCGACCCGGATTTGCTTTTCAAGTGCATCGGAGCAACCCTTTTGGCAGGATTCAGCTGTGGACGACATTCTGACTGACGATTCTGCGCAAAAAAATAATTGTTCCAGCATCAAGAATTAAATCATATTATGCATCTTATCTGGACTGTTTGGATGCCTTTATATTCCACCTTCCACCTCGTATAAGATAAGCTAAGTAAGCGACTCACTTTATGAATATCCTGGTTTCATTCACCTTTTCGGCTCCCTCCAATTTAGCTACCTGGCCGCTCTAGACACTCCTTCCTTTCAGACGACGACTACTCCCCGGGTGGCGCCAAATAATGGGTTGACAATTGACAATATGATGACAATCGAACAAATAAACTCGCAAAAAATAACTATATAAACGCGCTCTCCCCCTCAATCAACTTGACAGAGTTTTTTTTGGGAGAAACAACAAATTTTTGCAAATCAGAAATTTTCGTTTTAACGGCTGAAACTAACTATCTTGCGCCGCAGCAGTTTCGAAACTAGTTCATAAAATAGAGAGAGAGAATAATAATATCATCCCAATTTCCTAAACTGCTAAGACATGATGATTTTTCCAAACGATTTATTATGATTTCCACTCCTCCGCTAATGTAACCCCAACGAACTCGGCTGACCTCCGGTGGACTTTTAAGGAGGCTGGCTATTGACCTGAAGATAGATTATAGATCGATTCCAGAAGTGCTTGGCGAAACGAAGCGAAGCTAAGCGAAAGGGATGAAAGCATTTGATTTCAAAAAAACACTGCCGACTTTATAATTTGTTTGTACCACGCCAAATTCTCGATAAATCAATACAATGGAAATACATATAATAAAAATGCATCAATTGTCCAGTTTCAAAAGAACTCCGGTTAACACTCCAAATTAACCAATAATAGCAGCTAATACGAAACATGCACGTAAACGTAAAAGCATATTATTATTATGAATTATTTTTAAGAAAATTGTCAATTGTCCGTTTTAAAAAATGCTTTTTTTATTTTTTGTAATTTCATAAACCCAATACATAATAGCATACATCATCATATTCATCATATCATCATGTTCTAGCGTTTCATGCAAAGGGAACAATGGAACGTAATTTCGCAAGCGACAAATTAATTCATGGAGGGTGTGCGCACTGCTGCTGCGGCGCACTCGCACGCGCTGGCCAAGACCTTTTGTAGCGTCAGTCATCATGTTCATCATCTTTTTCTTCGACGATTCGTTCCAAACTCAACGCCATTTCCTTCCCTTTTCTCCAGCAGGAGAGAATTCAAAATGCAACGCGCCGTGTGTAAAAGCAAAATTGTCCAGCTTTCTGCCCGCATATTATGCCCCTCCCTCCTTCGTCTCGTTCGTCCTTCCAGTCGCTGCGCTGCCTCCATCATCAGCAGCGCAGCATTCCGGCCGATTTCAAACGCTACAAAACTCTCCTCCCACATGTGAAGCACAGGGACTAAATAAACATGGTCAACTGGATCAGGAGCAACTGGTCGACAGTTCGTTTGATTGTTCGAAATTTTTAAAAATCAAAATGACATTATTATTATGCTGTTTAAATAAAAAGGAAAGCAAGTACAATGGATATATGGATTTACTTTACTTACGTTTTTTTTTATATATTTTTTCGGACCATTATTAATTCAAGGTTTATTATGCGCGTGAAATAATGCATGTGCACGGTGCACTTGGAAGACAATTGACTTTCATCATCAAGTTTTACTTTAAATATGCGTACAAAATAGGCATGCTTGGGGTCAATGACCTGATGTTGAACTGGTGACCCTTTACCTCTTTTTTATTATTTTTTTTAGGTATTGTATTGTTTCTATACAGTTTATTAGTCCAGTCGGTCTTCTAATAAATACATCGTCCGTAAAAAATGCTGTGGCGTGCCGTGGCCGTGGATGATATGATGATATATTGTGATGACCTCTGTTGTTCGTGATCGGGTTGTTTTTACTCGAGTATTT